>JAKLLX010000133.1:0-46966 GCA_022813745.1 Naganishia kalamii | reverse complement strand
GCGCTTCTGCTAAGTCGGCGCAATCGCGCTTAGCTCCCCTATGACTCATCCATATCGCGTCCTCTTCTTCCACAGAAATCGTAGATGTGATGGCGTGAATGTGGATACGAGGCGGTGAAGAAGTACTCCTGAGCGATGCGATCTCTGTAAAAGTGGCGTTTGGTTGCTTGACGCGTCATCTCGCCGACGCGGGACGCGTTGAACGCGTGAGATGTGCGGAGGTGACGAATGTGAGGGAAATGAGATTCACATAGGGATACATGGGAGAGTGCCGACACCTGCAACACATAGGTATGCGTGGCAATCACATGGTTATAGCAGTGGTGCCTCTTTGTCTAGCATTAGGACATTATGGCCTAATGCTACAGCATTTCCGCAATCGAACCCCGCGGTGAATGCATTTCGGTACCTAGATTGACTCGTCCCCGTGTACGTGTGGTCTGCACTGACAGGCGACAGTTGCTTCGGCGGATGATGGCCGACGGAATGCGGCTGATAGCCAATGTAAGCACGTCATATGCTACCCTTATCTTCCAGTCAAGCCGGGAGACGCATTACCGAGTTGAACATCCTGTCCACATCGATCAGGTCGTCCTCGTCGCTTAGATCGCTTGTCTGTCGGTAGTCAACAGCGGTTACGGCATGCCGTCCGTCTTCTGCCGGGGTGACTGTGAAATAACCAAGGGGCTTCCTCCTTAAGGATCTCGACAACTCGTTGGATCCCACGTTCTCGATCATCTTCAGAGGGGATTCGGCGACATACTCCTCTTGGAGTCGACCTTTTGTCGCATCGCAGCGAAGTGTGACATTCGGATTTCGGATATTTGAAGGCGAAAGGCAGCACATGTTCCATCGTGTCGATGTGCCGGCTGTATACGTCGTAAAGTCCATAAAGCAAGTCTCGGAGTAGGGGCTCTGAATCCGTTTTGCAGTACGGCAGTCCGATGTTCAGACGGTATTCTTGAATCTTGGGGCAACGCTTCATCGCAGATGAAAGCTTTAATGATGCCGAGAAGAGTATGGTCGTCATTCGATGAGCAAGCGTACTAGAGGAACGTATCAGGAGACCAGCGCACCTTTTCGAAGAACCCCGGAAAATCTGACGTGCCCAACAGTAGGTTGAGATGCCAAGGAGAATACTCGGATGTAAATTGGCATGTCTCCAGACCCTCATGCCTTCTATCCCAGTGCGTAAGGGTTTCCAGCTCCAGATTTGTAAGATGGCGCGAATCGCTGCGGTACGCCGCCAACCCCAGAAGCTCGATCGCCTTGTTTATCTTGCCTGCGTCTTCGAAAGTCTTGGTAAAGATATATGTGTTGTATAAGCTGAGCCGTGTTGTGACGTTGAGGAGATGCGAGGGGCAGTGTTTGCCGAGAAATGCTCCCTGGTTAATTGAGATCGACTTGATTGATGGGACCGATCGAACTGATGCAGCCTGGACTGCGACTCCGCCCGGGCAAGAAGTGCAAGGCTGTGAGCCAAATCGAGCTTTGCACAACGCGTGATCCCATGCCGGGTACTGCAGGGGAGTATTCAACACGGCGAATACCGTCGCAGAGGACACTGTCCGATGAAGCTCGAGATGATATCTATCTCCATCGAGCCCGGATAGATTGACGAAGACAGAAAAGACTAGATTTCGCGTTGAAGCTTGTTCGAGAGGCTGTTTTTCCGTCCTCCGTAGAAGATGTATCTGGGAAGTGGGGTCTCAGCGCTGTATGACCAAGTACTGGCCAAGGCGTTGAACATACTTTGTAAATCGCAAACCGCGCGGCAGAACCCCCTCGCCAGCCGCTGGAAACCAAGTCTAGTAAAGAACCGGCAGAGTTTCCTGATGAATTGCACGACACGATTGATTGAGGTTTGCCGCAGTCCCGAAAGAGTGCTGTCCGATTAAGTGTTCTGCTATGAGGCCGAAAATTTCCACCGGCAACGCAAATGCCCCCTTGATGACGTCCTTGTCAGTGATTCAGATCACTGGACCTAGAAGGGAAAAGCAGCTAACCTCGGACAAACGCGCCTCCGAATGCCGCGCTTCCTTTCCCTTGTTCCCTTCCGAACTCGACTTTTCGCCTATTTCTGTGGCAGGATGGTGTGTTGAAAGGGTGATTGACAGGGGTTAAGTGAGATGAGGTCTTTAGATTGTGCTCAGGCAGGAGATATGTACATGCAAGGAGATCCCGACAAACCACTCCTCTCCCTTTCTCGCGTGAATTCTGGTCGAACGCGGAAACAAAAACGCGACGCAGGAGTTAGGAGGCGACATTCACGAAGTCGCTGGTCGATGCGATGAAAGCTACCCGCTATGACATCTTTCTTCTCGCCATCGGACCTCATCGAACCCTTGCCTCGATCTCGCGGATCGACAAACAAGTCGACAACCCAACTCCCGCCCTTATCGCTGACGTCTGTCGATACTTGAAGTAAAGCGCAGCACGATGGAAGTGCACGAACAAGACATTGAGGATATGATGGCGATTGGCTCTGAAGTGAGTCGCTTGCAGCATGACAGTTCCCTCATCAGCTGATGCCCTGTCAGAGTCTCGATTCTATTGCGGAATCGTCATCGCCGTCTCCCACAGAAGGCGAAGCCAGAGCCGGAAGTGACATGGTATGGTGGTTTGCGCTTCTTCCGACTTCCAAGCATCTGGCCCTCGCTGATCCTCTTCCTCCGTACAGAACAACCCCCGACTACCTTACGAACTCCTCGAGATCATCTTCGGATTCATCATCGACGATTGCCAGAGGTCTCTGCAGCAAGATCAGCAGCTTGACGAAACACATCACGATCAAGATCACTTCATCCAACCTGTCACTGGTTTCCGTCGTCGCCGCGTTCCACCCGAACCGAATTCCTACGGACCGCAATGCACTCTCTCGATTCTCAGCCGTGTCTCTAAAAGTCTGCGAGAGACGACCTTGCCGTTGCTTTACGAATCGGTGACGCTCGATTCGGAAGAGGCTTTCCATAGGATCGTCGGCTCGTCTGTTCCGTCGGGTTGGCAGTATACTCGGTGAGCTTCATCTTTTCGCCAGGGAAAGCTCTCTGACAGTTAAGGGCACAGCTACCTCTATCTCGACGACATCACATACGCACAGCTCAAACTACACCTGCGCAACGTCCTGGATGCATTTGACGGTCACAATGGCGACGTCAATCTTCGAGCATGCTTTCCACTCCTGGTGATCGCCGTTGTCACGCGGCCTAGTCTCTATCCCGAAATCCATCCGCGAGACGACGAGATTGTCGTTGATCTCTATGAAACCGTCACCTACGACAAGCTGAACGAGCTGTGTACCTCGCCTATGGTCGTATCACACTGAGAATACTATGAAGAGCGCCCTACACGCCGGTCGTGCAGAGCTCATGGCGCCTGTCGCGTTTCGCGGAAAACTCCGCTAGTCGCGCAAACGCTTGCCTTGTCAAACGCTCTTTGCGAACATCGGCGTGTACGCCGTTCAAGCTAGATTGCGAGGACGAGATTCGGGTTCAGGGCTCACAGCACTACACGCCGCATATGAGTACATTTAGTATGCGCACTCGCTTTGAACGGTTCTCATATACCGATAGCGATATTGTATACCGTACGAGCACGCGGCATTAAGCATCACAAATCCCAATGCCTTTCATAAACTTCGCATACATGCCTACATCAACAACATAGCTTCCTCAAAGACATAGTCGACTGGAGCGCACCTCGCTACGCCTAGGAGTTGGGAAAATTGATGAGTTCGTTTTCGACAAGTGCGTGCGAGGGAGGAATCACTCACGTTATGGATTCCACTCGAGCGCACATCTCTTCACCTGACGGGCTGACACGTCAGTACCGCTTTCGACATGTCACGTAAGAGAATCGCATAACTCACTACTAATCATTCGCAGGTTGCACTTCGTTGTCCGCAGGTGTCTGCATCTCTTGTAGGAGGTCTTCATCGATCGTCCCTTCATTTTGCAAAGTCCGCAGCGCCTCGGTCGCCTCGTCCAGATCATAATGGTTAGCGTCTTCATCCTCGAGTAGCTTAGCCTCGGCGGCGTCCTTTGCCAGCTGCTCCTTCTGCTTCTCTGTCAACTCCCGATTGCCTCGCCGATTCGTTCCTTCACCATCATCGTCCTCCCCGTTGTCGGAAAAGTGAGAAACGTCGTACAGATCCAGGGCGGAGCCTCCTCGACGATCGTACCGGATTACAGGCGACACCAGCAGAGGCGCAGTCTGATTGGCGGCCTTCGCTTCTTTAAGAAGCTCCCGTGCTTCTCTGCCGTATGTCTTCGGGCGCTTCAGACCATCCCTGTGGCAGTATCAAAAGGAATGTGCAATGGTCGCCAGTATTGCCATTGCTCATATTCGACATCAATCCAGCCTCTCCACTTTCCCCTCCTTCCTATTTGCCAATTGCGACTATCTCTCGTCTTTGTATTCGTCGTCTCTTACCGATATTCGATAATCCAAAAACATGCGACTCGATTCCGTCTCTCGTCTCGATACGGGTTAGTTAGTTACGTCTGTTGGAAAAGGGGGACAGAAAAGGACAGAGAGTGACAGAGCGCAAGTCGGAAGCGCTTCTGTCATTGCGCAGTGAGTTATGCATCAAGTGACAGGAGTGACAGAAAGTGACAAGCTCATGTCCTCCGGATGCAAAAGGTACTCCTGTACTTTATGTCACCCTAGTTGTACCCAAGGTTCCCCTAGGGAGCTCTTGGAAAGGTCGCCACTCCCCTACTGGAGTGACGACTATATAAGGGAACCCAAATCTTGTAATAGTTCGCCTCTTTCTTTATGAATCACGCTTTACCTCCTCCTTTCTCCCTCCAAAGCGTCTTGACTACCTCAAGCCTCTACTGAGTAGCTTCGCCCTCGATAGTGGTTCTCCGACTATCAACTTAGCTATATTCAGCATCGCATACAGTTGCCACCTACGCTTACAACGATCGTGAGGCATAATACCCTGTGACTGGCCCTCAGCAGAAGCCCGTACTGTAGGACGATAGTCGTATCACATCCTATTGCGACTATATACTTACAACGTTACGCGCGCCTCTTACAGAATGACATAGGGTAAGAACTGATCTTCGTCGATGATGGAGTCCCCGAGGGATAATCGAATCGCACCTTTCGTTCTTCATGGTTCGCAAGAGCAACTCCTTCATGGGCCAATCGTGCTTGAACTTTGATAATCCCGGCTTCTTGTTTAATCCCGTATGATAGAACACCGGCCATAGGAACGCGTACTTCTTGACGACCGCACGGAACTGCCACGCAAATGAATACGTCAGAGTCGTCCAGAACCCCAATAAAGCGACAGATGAAGAAACTGACCAAGCTCAACATTGCCTTTCTGGTGGTCCCTGACAAATCCCGATACGATGCGCCTAGATCAACCTGAAGGTCTCGATGCGACCTATCAAGAACCCATCGGGACGTATGCTACGCGGGAGAGTTCAGCCTTCTGTGCAAAATCTCGAGCGGCAGCGCACACCATCCCGCCAGCATTACAGCGTCTCTCACCGACGAGACAACCTGCGCTCCGGATATCGACGGTGACTGCGAGAAACTCACCAGAATCCACTGATAGATAATGGCCCGAGCTTGTTCCACCAAAGTCGGCTCTTTTTTCTGTGCTGGAGGAGGAAGGCCGAGGATCTCATCGAGCCTGGCCCACAGCCACGTTGCCTTTCTCGGTCGGCTCGGTCTGGGAATGGGGGCGAGTCGTTTTGAAAATTCCAAAAGGCGTGCCTCCCTGGCTTCACCTACACAGAGTGTTGTTATTATACGAAGTAGATGTGAAGCGCGAAGACTTACGCTGTAGTCGACCAGCGCGTTCCTCCGCGGTCACCCTCGCTTGCTCCGCAAGCTCTCTCGCGTTTGCTGACTCCCTGTTCCGAGCTTCCAGGCTCTCTATAGTGGCGTAGAGCCTTTCCACTAACGCTGCAGAGATTGGATCGCCTTGATGCTGGGTTGCGGCCAGCGCGTCGTTCAGAGTGACCGATGCTGGGGGATCAGTCAGTGACGGGGGGGCGGGGGTACTCCCTGAAGATCCTCTGAGGGAAAGGGGAACCCAGCCGGGCGACGCGACGGTATCAGGATGTCGGTTATAAGGCTGCCCGGTGGGAGGAGCTGCTGGCGGAGGGATGGAGGTGGCGGCGCCGGCTCTTGTATTCTTGCGAGCCTTCTTTGTAGGCGGACCGGCGTTTGTTGTCGACGAGGGTTCCGCGGGAGGTCTCTGGCTTCCAGATCGTGTTGGCGCACGTCGGCGGGCGACAGGTTCGATGGGCTGGGAGTCGGCCATAGCAGGAATTCCCGTATCAGGGAAACAGTTAGTTCAATGAATTCGACGGGAGAAGAGACATCACGGTATACAGCGAAGCAGCTTCCGACTTCAACGGCAGAATTTTCCGATCGCTCAAGTTGCAAAGTTCGCCCTGTCTGACGTGTGATTATGATCCAACCATTTGGTTAAGTGATGGATGAGCTTACATGTAGCGACCCTTGTATACCCTTGTCCCTCGATACCCCGGATCGTTCGCCTCCAAGACAAGTTCAGCTCAGACTGCCCCTCGGTGTATGATCGGCGTACCTCTGCCGCCGGTGCTCTTTTCCCGACCGTACCCTCGGACACCGGCGAACATCCTACTCTGTCGGAGGACCGAGGAACTGTTGAGTGGATCACGCAAAGTGAGCTACGATGGTACTGTTGACTCCGACGAGCCGTACTGACTCGTGTCTTCTCGTCTTTTCCCTCACCCAAGCGCACGAGACTTCAAGATGACCAATATGATGTTGAAGATGCGATCCTGGAAGAGGACTTCTGTAAGTCCCATGCGTACACTTACCCCAGCTGTTGATCCGTTTACTCACTGACAGACCGCTTGTAGTGCATTTCTTCACGCCATCCGGCTCCAACACTGGCAGGAGCGGGAACTCACCATCCCGTCTCTCGAGAGCATCATCGCCCTTCCCCGCTCAGGCCGCGGAATCCACCGCCGCGGACTTCGACGATCCCTTCGTGTCAGCCGACAACTCAGCCCACGCCACTCACCTCCTCGGCGCCATCACATCTCTCGACTACGGAGTTGACGTCGATTCGGTCTTGAGGGATGGCTCGCCTACCCGAGCCACCTTTCGGGTGGTCTTTGACGAGGATGAGGAAGAGGAAGATGACGAAGAGGGGGAGCTACTCACGTTGGACGATGCGTGGCCAGATTGGGATGGCGAGTCCGGATGGGCCCTAGGTCATGACGACGTCATGTTCGACATAGAGCGGGATGATGAGTCGGCAGATCAGGAATCTGGAAGGAATGATCTCGACGAGGAATTGTCCGCTTACCGTATGTATCGAGTCTAAAGCAATCTCTTGCGCGGAAGGCTGAACAGCGTGATGAACAATATCTATCAGTGGGACGACAGACTACTGAGGCCGGCCGTGTCAAGCTTCTTGCGCAAGCAATCCTCTCGACCCGCCTGACTCAGGATGACAACGACAAACTGCAGACGATGCCGGGCACCGAATTCGAGGACGACACCTTCTTGTCGGAGTACCGCATCCGTTCCGAGCTGCGAAAGGAGACCAACTTCGACGTGAAGCAAATCGATTGTTGTGGAAATGGCTGCATGGCATTCACAGGCGCCTATACCGAAGCCGACCGCTGCCCCCTTTGCAAGCGGGAACGTTGGACAATCGTACGTGTCTGGTCTTTGCATCAAGGTTGTTCCCGTCAAATGATATTCATGTGCCGGTGAATCTAGGATCGTCAGGGTCACAAAAAGCCTCGCCAAACTTTCACATACATATCGCCGCTGAATCGTTTACGAGCCATATGGAGGGACAAAGAAGGGTGCCAACACATGTCCTATCGCCAAACGAGGACACATGATCCGAGTTTACTCGAGGACATCTTCGACGGATTGCACTTCCAGAACTTACGCGACCAAGATGTCACCTGGACCGGCGAGACAGTCACGCCGTCACGCAAGTATTTCGACCAAGACACGGACGTCGCCCTTGGGTTGGGCACAGATGGAATTCCGCTCTTTCAACGTAGTCCTGTGGACTGTTGGCCACTCGTGTTGACGAACTACTCGATGCCCGACTATTTGCGCAACCGCAAGGAAAACCTCATCTGCTGCGGTCTAATACCGGGAAGAAAGGAAAAACGATTCGCCACGGCCGCCAACGACAATGTTACGTTCATGATCGATACGTTCTTGCAACCATTGATCGATGACCTCCAGATCTTGGCCACAGATGGAGTTCAGGCGGTACGGTGGGAGGGAGAGCAGCTGGTGTCTTTCACCATGAGGGCGCACTTGATCGTTGTGTCAGGTGATATGCCCGCGATATCGAAAGTGCGTTCGGATTCGAAACCCTGGTCATGGTTTTGACGGCTGATCATTGCATCAATGTTGCCTACCAATCAGCTGATGCATTTCAAAGGCATAAACTCCAAGACTCCGTGCCGATGCTGTACCATGGCGGCCACTGCGAGCACTGGAAAAAAGACGGTCACCTACTATCCGTGCATGGTCACTTGCGAGGACGACGCCAACCTGGAGAAGTATCTCGATTTACCGCTGCGGGAGAATGAAGATACCAAACGTACCGCAAGCTGGATTCGTACGTGTCAGGACAAGAGACTGAAAAAGTCGGTACAGCAGGACATGGGGATCACGGATGAGGCAACTCACCTCACCATTCTCAGATACGGCACCCAAATGCTGACTTTACAGGTATGACTACCGCAGGCATTACTGTCTGTTGTAGGATCGGTGTCCTTTCCTTGGTCTTTCCCAATCGATATAATGCATCTATTATTCGAGAACATCGTAAAGTCGTTGCTGTCGTCTTGGGCCGGCACTTATAAGATGGGCAACATCACCACCGGGGACAACGAACGGTTGCAGGACCGTTTCGTCATCGGAGACACTACGGCAAGATGGAAAGCTATGGCACGGGAAATCGCCGGCTCCAATGCCCTTGTCCCCTCCGCGATAGCGTCTCGAGTTCAGGATATCGATGCACGTGGATGTGTAAGGGATCCACCTTGTGAGGATACATCTATACTTCAGTTTGCCAGAAACCTGATATAATACACGAAATCCGATATTATCTCGAGAAACCGATATTATCTCAGGAAACCGATATTATCCACGAAACCTGATATAATACACCAAACCTGATATTATACACCAAATCCGATATTATCCACGGAATCCGATATTATAGATCAAATCCGATATTATCCACCGAATCCGATATTATCTCAGAACTTCGATATTATCTCGCATATTATCAGAGATAATATCACGCATTATATCTCACAGGTGATTCTCAGGCTCAGCCCAATACGTATATATAGAGACACATCTCTCTCCTTTGTAATAGCTCATGCCCTTTTATCTCACCCTTTATCGAATCAACTTGTCTCGCCACAACTCGACAAAGAGTCACCAGTCATAGTAAGGACTAGCTACCCTTGCTACTACTAACGTCTTTCTTTTAGTAAAGCACATCTTATTGCAACTCGAACCCAACCTTAGGTCTAGTGAGTCATTCCAACTGTCTGATACTCCCTAAAACCTTTACAGGATGGTGGACAGCCGAAACGTATTCGTACTTTCTGTTATTCCTCGGGCCCATCGTCATGAAAGACCGCCTACCTCCTCAATACTTCCTACACTTCCTGCAACTGTCGGACATCGCACGGACCATTACCAAGCTGGAGATCGTCAAGGCGGAAATTCCGGAGCTGAAGGTGAAGATAGCTAGATGGGTGTTAGACTATGAAAAGTACGTCCGATCTCCTTTACTCCCACCATCGAATATACCTTCTGACGACGTACCTTGGCAGGTTGTACTACCAGTATAGACCATCCCATCTGCCTTTCTGCACGGCCCCTATACATGCATTACTCCATGTTGCGGACAACATCGTCTGGCAAGGACCGCCGTGTCGCTACTGGTGCTTCTCCTTGGAAAGATACGGAGGGTGGCTCAAGCGGGAGCTGAACAACAACCAACTCCCGGTCGTCGCTCTCAGCAACAGGGTCATCAAACAGGAGCAGATCTATCAGATCCTCAGCAGTCTCTCGCCGGCAAATCGCGCGCTCATCGTGGACTGGGAAACGGGAAAGAAGGCGCGGCGCACCTGGGGGATTCAGCATAACGGATCGGCGCTGTTCGACAAGCTACCGGACAATCATCGCCTACCTCGGAAGGTCATGGACGCTATTCGGGTCCACCTTCAAACTCGCGCCTATTCACAAGGACAGTACTACGCCCGTGGCGCCGTTCGTCAAATTCCGAGGGAGACTGTCGCCGCCTTGTCGATAGCCGTGTACTCGTCTTGGAGGTCTTCCGGCGATGACGGAAGGCAGCTGTATCGAACGGATGAAACGAGGAGGGGTCAGGCGAAGGATGCAAGCTGGGTACTAGTAAGTGTAACCGTTTAGTCGAATACAGTTACCATTGTTCTGACATCTGCGCTGTCACTCGCCCGTTCTAGTACGATCAAGCATATGACCGGAACCAACGGTCGTCCGCCGGTGAAGCCGACTTCCAGCCGATTGAAGAGATGCAATGGGGTAAAGTATTACACTTTGTAGAGTTCTCCTGGGAGAATGAGGTGATACAAGCCGCAGTCGTTCAGCCTTGGGATAGTGTGAGCTGGCTTGATGGTGTTTCTGAAGCGGACTTCAAGGACCCGCCTTCACGTCTGGTCAAGGAGGTTAGCCAGCTTCAGGTGATGACCGTTAGGGCACTGCGTCATGTGGCGGGTCGGATACCCATTGATGGTACGGATAAATGGGTTATATTCGAGTCATCGCTTGGTCTCCTAGTTCCGGAAATGGTCTAGAGCTTCGAGGCTTGTAATATGTATTGGTGTCCATATCACAAACGCCATGTCTTTACAGCGATTCGCCTTCTTCCCTTGACCTGGCATCACCGACTCTCTCGTTGTCGCTGGCCTACGTGCAGGATCATCAGTACACTATGACTTGACATAAAGCAACTACGCACCGGGTCCTTCAAGTGACGACTACTTCAGCTTCCAGTGGTTTCGATACGGCTCCTTCCTCTTGCTTGGTGATACCCGGACCACTCGTGTTGCGGGGTGTTTCGCGGCAATTGATATGGCCTTGGGTACAGCGTTCGACAGTTCCCGTCCAATCAACTGGTTCTCGACATGCTTGAAGGGGTCCCCATTGTTGTATTTCTGTAAACCTTGCTCGGCCGCCAACACCAGCTCCCGGTTTCTGTAGTATTCCTCGTTTATGGGAAATTCCAAGGCCTCCAGCTTCTTCCTTTCCTTCTCCAGCGCCTTCACCTTTGCCTCTATCTTCAGCACTTCCGCTTTCCTCCATGTCTCCCACCACAACTTCTCACTATCGTAGTGGAGATCCTCCTCATCCTCTCCCTCCACAGAGACGACACTCTCCACATAGTAGCGGTCTGAGGAGGTGGCGGATACCGGGGGTTGAAGTAACATCTTCTGCGGGGAGGGGGTTCGAGGGTGGCGGGGCACGAGCGGGGCGGGTGAGCCGGCGTATGGCTGGGTTGGGCCCAGCTACAAAGGGTGCTGTATCAGACGAATGTGTTTACAGGGACAACGATCGTTGACCGGAACATACGTAGGATTCTTCAATTACAGTCTTGTCCTCGTCCGCTGGCGGGCCGGGGGGGATCGCGGTCATTGCGGACTGTGCACGAGCTGGGACGAAACGGACTTAATTGATCCGGCAGTCCTGAAGAGCGATACAGGTGTGTGGCTTCACTCGAGAAGAGAAACTTTCCGCTGCATCATTATGAACGATATCTGCTCCACCGATCGCGCAAGCTCAGAGGACGGACGGGTGAATTGATTTTGGCCTAGAGCTCCAGAGTTGGGGTTGCCAAACACGAGAATTCAGGCAAAAAGTCAAACTTTCCAGGCGGACACAACTACTGTCACTGATCAGCGGATACAGCGACTGTGGGGCACGCGTCCCGGGAATCAGAGTATATGCCGCGCATCACTATTCACAGTGTCATGTCTCGATCCTGGCGAGTACTGGTACACGAACAGGCGTTCTATCACGATCTTCGACATCCATTTCGCCGTCGGAACAGGAGCATATTTGCCTTGCGTGAACCGTATTGTTAGCTTGATCGTCAGAGAAGGTGCTGGTGTGAGCATGCCTCCGGATGGACGAGAATCCCATCAACGCCAATATTCGTCAGGCGCATTTTCTCTCGTCATGATGTCGCCCCACTCGAACGCGAATGTCACCTCCACGCTGGAGCTCGTCCTTGAATGCATTTCATGCACGTGGTATAGCGACTATGCTCGTGGTTCGACGGACTCTTACTTCAAGCTCAGCCTCACTTGCTATCCAGTCGTTTTGGAGTCCTTCATCGGTTTGGTGAGTCGTTCTGATTCGAGGTCCTCTTGGGTGGTGTGGCTGACATCTCTGGAAAGCTACGGCCTCATGAGCCGATGTTCATTGAGCTGGACGTGACTCTCCTGAGCTGTCGACCTGAAGGATGGCGCATTGACATCTGTATGACTGAAACCGACATGATAGGCTATCTCGAATCGCTCGCTGCCTCCTACGCCCGGGGATGGAAACAATACAGATCGGGGGTCTCGTACGACTTCGTTACTATCAAGACGATACAACGCATACGCGTGACTTCCACGAGAGACATCTTCCGGGACGGCAACTCCCCAGCTACCGAGAGCGCCGATCTATGCATCTACGGAAGGCTTACAAAAGGCTTGAAGGGCGCCACACGCCCTGTCACGTTCTTCGACAGTTTCCACGCCACTGTTCACTCCGGGATTGACCTCGCCCGCGATGATCGCCGCAGTGGGAACGAGTTCTATATGCGCAACTATCCGGAAGCCTATATCGAGACTCAGATGCAGTGGCGCTGAACGGTCCATGCGGAGATAAAGCGCGAAATATGTATCTTTGAAGTCCACAGTACAAAATGACGTTCGGTTTCTCCTTCCTGAATCTATCAATCTCCATGTCAAGCTTCGCCATTGGTATGGCAACCCGAAAAGAATCATCTCCTAAACCAGTCGTCTTGACGTCGATATCCAGTGGGATATGCTGAAGCGACAGTGTTCCGGATAATCCCACCTCAATGTTCCGGTACCGGAACATGAGGACAAGGGTAGTGCCGTGACCAATCCCGCCACGCTCTGTGGGACTCTCTGCCGTGAAGAAGGATGTTCGTATGCGTAGAGGCTGTAAAGCCAATGTCCGAATGCCCGTCCTCGTTGGAATGACCTCCCCTCAGTACGCCTGTGACTTCGATTCTGATGTCGTCTCCGTCGTGATCGAAGTTGGATAGCGCTTCGGGAACCGGGATTTCCGACTTGATCTGGACGAAAGAGCCATAGGATCTGTCCCAGTCGCCATACGTCCAGTGGCGTTCGTATATGTCCGCGAACGATTCCACGTATCCTTGCATGATGTAGTCTGGCGTGTCTGGCCCGAGCAAGTCGATCTCCAGCGCCAGTGCGAGTGGCTGCGCCGAGGCAAACTGTAGTCAAGAAATGCCTTCCATTAGCCGACTAGAGTCATTGCTAAACGGTTCCAGGCTACTCACGACTTGCAGGAAGCTGTCTAGCATCGACGGATAACACTTGATTTTCAGTACCGGCGCCGGGGTATGAATATTTCGGAAATCCAGGTTGCATAACGCTTTTCTCTTGGCCGCCTCCAGTATGAGTTGACACAGCGGAGTCGTGTATTGGTCGGGTTCGGCTTGCTGCAGCTCGAGCGCAAATTCCGAGCTTGAGGGCAACTCGAAACTGTTCGCCTTGAACAAACTGGCAAGCTCGACCGCGGGCATTTCGATTCTGGCCCCTTCTCGTATAACAAGGCGATTGATGTTGCCTGTGGACAGCGGACGTCGTTTCGCAGCTGGATTGCCAATCTCCATACCGAAAAGACAGATAGTTCTGACCTTCCGACCATCCAAGTAATCGAAATAGCGATCCTGGAGGGTATCGAGGGCGACAGGTTCCAGCAGCTCCAGGTGGATAGTATTGCTGAGTACGTCACTGATGTCACTACGGGAAAACGTTGGATCCTCCTGATTTGCTGCTACTGATATGAGCTCGACCCGTGGGAAGCTGAAACGCAAGTCCATGTCTTTTCCGAGAATTCCAAATTGGTCCAGGGTGAAACGCTGGTGGTGTTGGAGAAGTCCGCAAGTGGTCTCGCTGAGATAGAGAGACCTAACAGGAACGAAAAGGATGAGCCGAACGTGTTACACAAGCTTTCGGCTAACATACCGTGTATGAATCCAGCCTTTTGGCGTTCCCCTAGAAACGGACTTGACGAACGCGGCTTCCGTCTTGTATTCAGTTTTCGCATAGAGCAAAGGCAGTGTCACCTCGTGGAGAGCCTTGGAAACACGGTTGAGGCGAGCCAGCGTTGAACGACCAAAGTAGAAGCTCCATCCAAAGTTTCCTTGAACTTTGACAAGATGCTCGGCGATGACTTCGAACACGTCGTACGGCAACGGAGAGCCGCCCTGCAACGCGGAGGATTAGGCTGACTTCGAGCTTCAGAGAAGGGGACGTAACATACATCATTACTGCTTGTCCTTTCACTGATATCGCTTCGTAGGATTCGACTGAACCAGTTGTGTTCCCGGAGGATGTCGAGGCTTTCTAACGACGCCGTGATCCATTCTGTTATCTCCTCCGAGGGCTTCGAGCCTTGCTATGCCAGCATTATCAGCGACCATGGTGGGACGAGACAGCAAGGCGAGTAAGACGTACAGCAGAGTTTCCTCGAGGCACATCAGTTCTATTCACGTCGTCTCCTGCAGTCGGAGCGGATGTCGACAGCCCAGGCGTGTGGGCGTCCGTTGCCTCCATGCCTTCCTTTCGATGACGATTTTGGGTTATCGCCCTTCCGATAGTTGGCTCGCAGTGGCGGAGGACGGCCTGATATCAGCCAGAAGACATATCTTCCTGTCTTGTTGAGCTCTTCGAGCTGCTCTTCGTCATCTCCGGATCAAATTCCCTCCGAGCCCGAGCGCCGAATTCCGATTGGCAGATTAGCTTCCGACCTCCTATTGGATTACGTACTCAACAGTCGGTATGAGCCTCCATTGCATGCCTGCGCACCAGCACTGCAGCAGGCAGGAGTATTCAGCATTCACTTCAGGCAATATGGCTAGCACGCCTTTGACCCCGTAGACGATCTCCCGACCGCGATACCGTCTGCCGAAGGGTGAAAGCTCATGCCCTGACGAGAACGCGGCGGTGAAGGTGTCGCGGGTCCTGCCTCGAGGACGACGAGGATAATGAATGACCGACTTGTGCTGAGACTGTACATGTGTATTGTAACAGCGATGTGACGAGGATGTGGACCTTTATCACTTCTGATCCATTTCATCGTTGCTGTTTGACTACAGCTTGTGTGACTTGCTATGCGTGCTTGATTTGCTATCCCACAGACACGACTTCCGCATCATCACTTTCCCTGATGATAACAGGACTGCCATCCCGCGAGAATCAGCGAATCCGGAGCCATCGTATCAAATTGCATGCCACTGCGGCGGCGGGACATGCGAGCAAGGATAATGCCTCTTCGGATGATGCCACGCTCCAAAGGCCTCTTTCCCCTGCAGACGGATATCCGTTTCCATCATGGCGGTAAAGCCGACATCATGTCCCGGATTGTTGGTGTCGTCGCCCGCTTCAAGACACCCTTGACCATGATCTTGACGCTGTCGCCATCGTGATCAAAGTCGGTCATTGATTCCGGGACGGGTATCTCGGACTGGATTTTGAGGAATATGTCCCGGTTTGTGTTCCAGTTGTATGTCCAGTGGCGGGAGAAGAGGTCCGCGAAGCATTCCAGATACTGCCACAATACGTAATCTGGCATATCGTGTCCCAAAAGGTCGATGTGGACAGCGAGTGCAAGCGGTTGCACCGAGTCGAGCTGGCGTCCGGAACCGTCAGCATCAGAGGTATAACTCCACCTGGGAACGAACGCAGCTACTCACGACTCGTAGGAGGGATCCCAACATCGACGGATAGCACCTGACGTTCAGAATCGGCGAGGGCGTGTGTATTTCCCGAAGGTTGACGTTGCATTGTTGCTTCCGCTTAGACGCTTCCATGATGAGCCGTAACAGCGACTCGGCACGCTCGTCCGGTTCGCATTGCTCCAGGGTGATGCTGAATGCCGTAGTCGAGGGCAATTCGAGGTAGTCCGGAACAAGCAAAGCGGCGGGTTCGCCCGAGGGCAGGATGATGCCCGCGCCCTCCCTGATGGTAAGACCGCGGATGTCGCTGGCGATCAATACCTCCGGTTCCACAACGGTATTGACGAGCTTCGACCCGAATAGAAAAACTGTCTTGCACTTCCGTCGATCGAGAAAGGAGAATCCACAGTTTTGCAGGTTCTCGAGGGTGATCGGCTTGAATATCTCAACGTGCAGTGTGTTGCTGACGATATTATCGTCCGTGGTAAGATACCAAGAGAAATCGTTCTGGTTGGCTGCCACGGATATGAGCTTGATTCGACGGAAGCTGTGCCTTAGATCCAGGTCTTTCTCGGGCACTCGAAAATGATCGGAGTTGAAACGTTGATGCTGCTGAAGGAGCTTGAGGGTCACGTCGGTCAAATAAAGATACCTTCCGGAAGAGAAGGTGAGCCAAACGAAAGCCAGGCACCGGTGTCACGTACTTCGTGTAAGCCCATCCCCTCGGTCGTTCCCGTGATACCGACTTGATGAACGCGGCCTCCGTCAAGTATTCTACGCTGGAATACAGTATCGGCAGTGTGACCTGATAGATGCCCTTGGAGACGCGATTCAGGCGGGCGAGCGTTTTTAAACCGCGGTCGTTTTCCCAACTGTGGTTGACCACGTCGTCCAGTAGGTGCTCCGCGATGACTCCAAAGACGTCATATGGTAGCGGTGAGCCGTCCTAACCGAGAAGATCAGCTACGGTTCGATGCGGAAAGCATGCGGAGACGTGCACTACGGTCATGTCGGTTCGTGAACTCATATCGCGCCGAAACGTGCGGTTGAAGACATTGTGTCCCCGCCAGAAGTCAAGGCCTTTTACGGCTGCACCGATCCATCTTGTTATGTCGTCGGAAGGCTCCGATCCTTGCTGAGCAGAGAGCGTCAGGAAGGTAAAGCACAGGGAACGGGGGAAGGGAAGGACGTACCGTATCATTCCTCTCAAGCACGTCGGTATCTCCCGGGGAATCGCTGCCAGTCCTTCTCGGCGTCGACGCCATTCGCGTCGAATTCTCTTCGTCCATCCCAACGTCTTGATGGAGACGACGAAGGTTCGATTGTGTTAGCGTCCGGAGCAGCTTATCGACTGCAATCGATAAAGAGAACAGACAAACTTCAGCGATCTTCCTCCGTCTCAGCTCGCGTCGGAATATATATTGACTCCGGCTCCGGCAGCCGGAGAAAAGCCTCCGACAACCGTCATGTGCTGAACTTACGAACAGCATCAGCGACAGCATCGGCTACAGCATCAGTTCGTTCCTCGTTGATTCAGCTCCGCCAGTTCGGCATGCAATCCTAGAGACGATGTGCAAAATCCGGACATCAATCGCTGAAAGAATCATAATACAGTGCGACGCGTAAATGGACGGGCAGAGTTTGACCCCCAGATTTCGGACTGTGACCGGGCGCACCACCAATTTGGTAGGTAGTTCCCAGCCAGGCCCAGATTTCGGATTGGGTTAGGTCCTCCGATCAGGCTCAAATAGGGCTTAAACGAGAGCTCTTCCCCTGGCGGATCTGATGGTGTCCCCGAAATTTTTCTTCGCGGCTTACGCCGCGAGAAATTGTCAAAAAACCATCTGCCCGTCCAATTACGCGTCGCACTGTACTCGATCATGCACCGCCCAAAGTGGAAGTACAAGGATAATTGACCGGCAAGCATATCCAACCTTCATCTTCCCCATTCAACATCTCGCGCTCCTCTGGCTTTACAGTCAAAGCCACATGCGCTTCATAATGGAACCCTGCCTCGGCGTCCCCTTCGGACGGATCGCCACCGAAGTCCCGGATGTCCATTTGGCCCGCCTCGAAACGACACAGATAGAGACCTTGAATGCCGGGATGGGTGTCCTTCATCTTCTCATTCCGGCTGAAGAGTGGCTGGAGGGCTGATATCTCTGCAAATTCGTGTGCGCTCTTTGACAGGTTCTGGCTATGGTCCCAGTGACGGGCATAGCTTGCGGCGAGGCGATTTGCGTACTGTTCCATGTCGCGTTCCGGGACGGCCAAGCCTTGAAGATCGAGTCGAACGTCGAGAAACATTGGTTGGCGGGAATCAAACTGTAGAGTAGGGAGACAGCATCAGGTACATGTCTATACTTTGACTGGACGGAAGAAAGGCTTACACTTTCCAGAAACGATTCGGCTGCAGGCTGATAACACGAGAGATGAAAAGAATATCTCTTTTCCGTCGAACGATCTCGTACCCGACGATACCGCTTTTCCTTCGCGCTCGCCGCTGCGATGAGATCCAGCACCACCCCCATCGTTACCGTCATCTCGGGACCGCCAACCCCGTCGTCTATTTCTATCTTGATGCTGTAGTCGCAGTAATCCATCGGCATGATAGCTGTTTCCGGAACGACTTCTGGCGGTCCAAAAAACTCGGCCGACGGCAAAAGACCGCCTCCGTGATGTACCACGAGCGTGGTGAGGTCATGCATGAAGTACTTTGGTGTCGGGCGCAGGGGAAAGCGTTTCCGGATTGTAGGATCAACGTATGTCCGCGTAGGTGACGTCTGTCTGGCGAGTTCGTCGAGGCGGATCGGCTTGTAGAGTTCAATGTGTAAAGGTGTGCTTTCGTCCCAGTCTGAGTTGTGACGGTCCAGAGTCGCAGCGCAGAGGTATACGAGTTGCGGGAAACTGGAACGGAAGTCGAAGCCGGCGGTCGAGCCGGTTTCGTGGAGGTGGATGAAACGTTGATGCAGTATCAAGAGCGGATACGTGCGGTCCGTCAAGTCAAGGTATCTAGAGCACTTCACATCGCTCAGTGTACGTCATCCGGTGCGACGATGATGTTGTGACGTACTTGACATATGCGAACCCTTTTGAGTTACTAGGACCAACGATCCTCGTAAGATCCTCTTCCTTCCGCAACGACAAGCGTTCGTAAAGTACCGGGAGGGTGTCGGCATGAACAACGCGGCAAGTTCTGTTGAACTGTGCTAGAGATCCGACAGCTTTATCGTGTACCAGTATTCTGGCAATCACGTCGACGATATCGAGGGGGAGAGGGAAATCGACCTGCGGAGATGGCATCAGGATCTGTTCCGTTCCGAAAACAGGATGGATTCGCGAACTCACAATAGCAACTGAAGCGTCACCATCCATACCCTTTCCTTCCAGGGGTGTAATGGCGTCTGCTGTGATCTCCGACATCCTCCCAGCTCTTGCTGTGATCTCCGACATCCTCCCAGCTCTTGCTTTTGGGAGATGTTTTGTCCTTCCAGGTATAAGACGGGCCGAGAAAGACTAACGGGTCCGACTTCGTCGTTCGACTGGGAATTCGGTATCCCTGAGCAAACATATATGTTGCCGGGGCCACGATGAGAGTCGCCGGAGAAGGGGATGAGGTGGTTGCGATATACAGTATGTATACTTGTAGGACGAGACGACGACGTCGACGTCTTCGGCCTTCACAGGAAGAGTATATCGATCGAGATGCGTGGGACGCACCGGAAGTGAGACCCTCGTACCTATCCTGCCTGCTTTCTGGATATCTACAATACGAGTAGTATAGATGCAGTTGCATTGGCTCCCCTATTGTCAGCAGGCCTCTCCGTGACAGACCGACCTCGGTAAAACAGCTCAAACTCCAAGAGGAACGCACACCAGCCTTTCTGGGCGCCAAAGACCCTCGAAATCCACAACGAGACACGTCAAGACGGAGATACTGGACACGCTGAAGCAATGGTTTTCACACCTGAGATGGTACGCACAGGAACTGACACGGCTCGGTGTCTCTTCGCTGATGTCGTTCACTTGAGCATCAGACTAGCCCTCGATTGCCGTACGATGTCATCGCCCTCATCGCAAGCATTCTCGCGGATGACGACGGACAGGAACACGGATTCTGGAGGTCTCCGTCGAACGCACTCGCACTGCTCAACAGAACATCGCACGAAGTGCATCTGGCGACGCTGCCGATGCTCTATCGCAACACGTCTTTGGACACGGAAGAAATCTTTTCCAAGATAGCTGGAAGGGACAATTGAGTTCGCGAGGTAAGACACAGAGGGACTCCAGCATCTCGGGAACCCAGACTAAGGACGAGGCCTTTTGACAGGAATCTCTATGTCAGCCCTGTCACATTCGCGCTCGTCAAGTTGCAGCAACGCTTCATGCGCAAGTCTTTCGACGTCGCCGATGAAGACCTCGATATCAAGCTCTCCTTCCCGCGAATCAAGATGCTATGCGTCGTTCATACCGCAGTACAACGAGCGGATCCAAGCGGCGGATACCCAAACTTGCACAGCAGCGTCGTCACTCCGCTTCATGTCACGCTCTTCAAGACCATCTCCTTCGGGATCTTGCGCCATCGGTGTCTATTCAGCCTTTGGCGGTTCAGCGACTCGGAATGGCAAGACGCGCTCTTCACCATCTTTGGTGCGGTTTGCATCACGCCGACGACACCGGACGTGAAAGTCGAGAACGCTTGCAACGTTACGGCACTCAACATCAAGGAAGGCGGCGGGATATCACGAGGCAAGGATGATAGTCCATACGCCATGACGCGACAGAGCCGTATTATACAGCGGGACGAAGATTTCAAGTTGAATATCCAAAGCGTCTACGCGGAACTCGAAGTCGACTCGACTCTCGGCCTTGTTCTTCAGTACATGGATGCGGCTGCCACTTCAGAGTTCTGTTAAAACCCCGCCCGAAGCGGAAAATTACACCTTACGTGCTACCCGGATGTCCTGGAGTGCTTCATCGACCAGGTATGTCGACTTGAAAGACTGCACAGCTCTTCAAGCACTGATTATGCCAATCTTGTAGTTCGACGCCTGGCAGCCTTTGTTCCTTCACCTCGACATCAAGGTACTGGGGCACGAGACGCTCGCGCCCGATCTCGTTACATACATGGAAAATCTGGCCGAAACTTACGCAGGCCACTGGCAAATGGACCGCGAAAGGTACTCGGGATTTTTCGTCCGCATAGAGGGCCTCGGCAGAATGCCCGTATCCCAGCACCCATACACGCCTCGGGTTCGCAACGTGGATGACGGCGAGGACGAGGAGACATATCAGCAAAAAGTCGTCGGAGACTTTGCGGGTCGACGCGACGGGGAAGGTGATCGTCTGAGAGGACTCGAAGCCGTCCTCGAGGTGAACTCAGCCGATCTTGATAGGGATGGGATGACAGCAGACTATCCTTACGAGCGGATCTACCCGTGCACCTGAACTGTACGATGATCGAGCTGTGACTTGCAGTTCAGGATCGAGTCGTATAACGTAGACCAGCGGGACCTGGTTTAACTTTATCAAAGCGCTCCGAAGGCCCAAGATGGCTGTCGTCGGTAATATGTCAAACATCCACATTACTGGTCTAATGACTTTGCCACTCGGTTGCAGATGCCGCACCATGCCAACGCTAATCGCAAGGTCGAGTATACGGTGACTGAAAGTCATAAGTGCATACAATGCCGATCCCTCAATGACTGGGCAAGATCGTCTCCTCAGTTCAGATTCGCCCCAACGCTACGAGCTACAGAGGTAATTCCACGTAAAGACATCCACCTGCGCAACAGGTATACGGTCGATATCCAACTCCCCCACCCCGTATCCTTCCTGAACCAACGCGAAAAATCCCTGCGACCGGTCTGCCGCTTCCGGAGGTCCTTCACGCACGCCTTGTGTCCCCCTCGTCTGTCCTCCCATCAGGAACGCTTCCAAGAAGCCTTTTCGCTTTTCTCCAGCTGGCGCTCCGTCCCGATAGCGCGCTGGCAAGGGTATCTTGGCGTGGATTTTGACAAAGTCGAGGCGTTTATCGATCGTCTGTCTGCGATCCCATCCCTTTTCGTAACACTCGGCGAGTCGGCTGAGGTAGCGCTTGATGTCGTCAACTGTTGTGTCGTTGCCGATGAGCTTGAACTCGATGGGCAAGAAGAGCGGTTGCCGTGAATGCAGCTGTTATGAGGATGAGATCATGAGACTTGGCGAGAATAGTGAACCGCTCATGACTCACGATTTCGGCAAACTCCTCAAGCACAGCTGCGTGGCAGTTCACCAACATAGGATACTCCTGCCCATGCCACTCCGGTCGATGTCTCCACGCATGCCTTTCCGCCGTCGGAACTGCGCCGTTAATCCAATTCAGAGCCGTGATGATGGTGACCGCGTGTCCGGGCTCCGACGCCGCGCTTTCGAATTCGAGCGAGACAACGGGCTCGTCGATCTTCGTGATTGTGTTCCGGCTCTTCATATCCCCTTGAAGCGGGACGGACGGCGGAAGGAGCGCTCCTCCCTTCTTGATCACGAGCTTTGTTTGCTCGTCTAGGAACCGATCCGTCGTAGCGGGCAAGTCAACTGAATGTCGTCGTTTATCGTTTGCATCCCCCTCGACAGCCGGCGGACGAACAGGGGGTAACGCAAGCCTCGCCAATTCGCCGATGTCGATGGGCTTGTGAATATCGATCCAAATCGTGGTGTAGGTGTCCGTACCAGCGACCGCGACATAGACGAGTCGGGGAAACGTCGTTGTGATGTCATCTCGGTCGTATGGGCGGACGATGTATGGCGAGGCCGGACCGAAGCGGAGGTGCAGATGTAGATGGGCGAGCGTAAAGACGGATAGGTTCAGGTGTCTACGAATAGCACGGCGGATAATCGGCGCATGCGAGGGACAGATGAAGACGCTAGCACTCACTTGATATACATGAATCCCTTCGGCGGTGCGGCACTGGCAATCCTATCCTGTTTAAGCTCTTCCTCCCCTATTTCGTCTGTAGCGATATCTGATCCAGCGTCATTGAGCAGTTCCGGCAAAGCTATTTCTTTCTTGCTCTTTACGTCATGATTCAGAACCTGAAGACACGCGAAGATATGCAAAGGTGGATCACCAGCGTGGGCGACCTCTACCTTTCGCATAGGACCGGCGCAGACTACACCAAGTGGGATCAGTTCGTGGAGATCCTCGGCTAGCCCACGTCGGATCCAAGTCACCCAACTCTGCAGAGACTATAGCATATGGGGCAATGTTGTTCTACCCAGAAACCCCCGATATACAGCGAGGTGATGCAGTTTTTACGGCGTCACTGGAGGAGCGGGTGCTGCGCAATCCAGTCAAGGAAGACAGAACGGAAGAGGACCTGAACGAGATCTGGACGCGGGGATATGTGTGGCCGTTAGAGCAGGAATAGCTGCATATGATATGAAGGATAGATCCAGTATCGTGTTGGAGCGAATCATAAATAGCGAAGGGGAGAGGCTCCCGCCGTGTACAAAGGTACTTCCTCGACGGGACATGCCATCATCCAGCCAGTCGCGCAAGTCATTCATCCGTCAGATGCTGTCTGGAAAGTGTAGATACAAGGTCCGTCTGACGCTCGATCAAATATACCTCCCACATCGTCCCCGACGTGCGATGTCGATATCGCCTATCCCTTCTTCGACGAGGCTGTCGCATGGCCGCTTCATTTGATGACGGTCGACACTCGAAGTAGTCAAGCGGCCCTGAGAGTTTGAGTCTTCGCGGTCACTGGGTTGGGAGAGAGACAGTTGAAGGGAGTATATGCGCCGTTGCCGAAACGGAACAGCTATTGGAATCCATCGGGACCCACCATGATCACGGATCACCGTTGCAGCTAGAAACTGCCGTTATGGTCACCATTTCCATGGGACATGTAATCTGTTTGTATCGTGGCAGCGCGATCATATTCCCACCGATGTAGTATCGCAGGGATGGTTGCGTTCATACAAGGTAACGGTCTCATCGATATTGACATCTCGATCAGGTATCGAGCGCGAGAAGCCATCTACGATGGTGCAATTGAATCCCGAATGTGCCTGACTCGACGCCGGTGTCGGTTCCATATACGGATCCTGTCCGCCCACGAAGAAGCCGCGGAGCAAGCCTTGAAAATGCACCGAATCTTTTCCTCGGCGTGAAAATCGCGCCGGTAGAGGAGTAGAGGCGGTGATCATGGCAAAGTCGTATTGGTGAATATCCTGGCTGAGATCCCATCCGGCAGCGTAGCAGTCTGCCAACGCATCTGTGAATCGTTGCATGTCTGCCGCGCATACCTCGCCGCCGAGCATGTCGATTCGCAGTGGCAGGAAGAATGGCTGCTTCGAGCGGAACTGTTGGAAGTATGTGTCAGTTGAATTATTCGGTCTCCCACGCGTACGGCTTACAGCTTGGATAAACTTGTCGACATCAGACGGATAGCACTTGAGCTGGAACGACATGATCTCCTTTTCCTCGGCTTCATCCTGGAACATGTCCTTCAAGTACTCGTATCGGTCGTGTCCCACCGTCGCGTGGTCCAGCATATCCAGCACAGAGCTCATCGTCTTCCTCATCCGGTCCTCGTTTCCGTCTTCCTCTTCGAACAACAACGTCAACATGCAGTCCGCCCCAGCCAACGGTGCCGGCCACTGATCGAAGGTAGGCAATGTCCCTTCGAGGGGGAGAAGACACCCTTCCTTCTTGACCACCAGCGTCGTCAAGTCGTCCAACAGCTGCGTTGTGCAAGGCGGGATACTGACCAGTCGACTGTTGATGTGATCGAATATCCAACGACTTGGCGAGGCGAGGCATGCAAGGGCTTCGACTTCGATGGACTTGTAGAGCTCGACTCGCATCGGAGTGGTGGATTCGTTGAACTTGGGCGTGGACGGCGTGGAGATGCGGACGTAGACGAGTTTAGGGAATGGTGAAAGGAGGTCCGTATCTTCTTTGAAGTGGTTCTGATACAGCGAGATGAAACGTTGATGTTGATGTAGGAGCGCTAAGGTGAGTTCCGACAAGTTGAGGTATCTGCGAAATATTCATCGTCAACTGGAGGCTCTAACAGAAAGGTGGGTATACGCACTTGACAAATAACCACCCTTTCGGATTCGCGAATCCCACAATCTTCGAAAAGTGTTTCTCCGTCTCCAGCGTCATGCATTCGTAGAGGATCGGGAGTGTCTCTTGATGGAATATTCGACAGGTGACATTAAGCTGCGCCAACGTCTGGGCACATTTGTCGTTCTCGAGAGCGCGGGCGATGAGACCGATGATATCGAGGGGCAGACGGATACCATCCTGTCATGAAAGGTATCAGTACTGCCTCATCTAGTTCGGGACTTCAAGAGACATACCTGGCCCGGATATCCATTAGCTTCGCCATCGACTTCCTCAGTCCCGTCTCCATCGATCTGGCCGCCGCAATCCTTCTTGCCATCTCCATTCATCTTGCCGTCTCCAATCATCTTGCCATTGCTTTCCGCCTGCTGCTTCGGAAATGCGTCGGTCATGACAGCTTTCATGACTTTCTTGAGCCCTGCGTGCGAGTAAGTCAAGGGTGATTATGTGTTGTTGAGTCGTGGCGGTCCGCGTTCGTTCGTCGGTTTCGAAGGTACGGAACAGCGAGATCTTGCACAGAGGGTACGGTGGCGACGTGTATATCGAGAACTCTCCGGGGGACTGTCGACCGGATAGAGAGTGGCGAGGCCATAGAGCGTGTTTCTTATAACGAGAAGGACACTCCCTGGGCAAACCGGCAGCCTGCGCGAATGATGACGCGACGTATTAGCGACGTATTGCTGTCAATTCTTTTCGTCGGGCGAGCTAGCGAATATCACCGACATCGATCAGCTTCCGTCTCCGAGCTTCCGACGCTAAGATAAGCGGCTAGATAAGCTGTCATGTACCGTCGTACTAGCTTCGGCTTTCGGGCATTGTGCTCGGATATCGACGCCTTGGAGAGCTGGTTGGAGATCGACAACCTCTGGCTACAGATCCCTACAGATCCGCTTGATCTCCTACTCTCGCGAGCAACAACTCTCCCTGCTGCCAAATCCCGTGCAACCTTCCACCATGCCCGCCTCTGCGGTTGTCTACCCTTGACCCACCTCAGCGGCAACCGCGGCTTCTTCGACAGGATAGAAGCGCTCCCACACGCTGCACTCGGACTTGATATCGCCCTTGTACAGCAGGATCTCGGAGATGATCGCGGTGAACCCTCTGCGATCGTCTCGATGGACCGCCTCTTCTCTCCGCCGAGCATAACCGTCCACAGCAGACCCCGGCCAGCTCCTCGCCCGCCCAACCACCAGCTCCGCGCTGTACCCGCCCTCATGTCGGTCCGTGATGTCTTCCAACCAGTCTGAACTCGATCTTGATCGATACCGTTGGTGGACCGCGGCTGCGCGAGACCTGAGGATAACGAATGGCTCGTCTTCGTCGTCTGGTGCAAACAGGCGTGGCATGTAAATTTGCGCGTAGGCGCCCGCGAGGCGGGTGATGTATCGTCCCATCACAGTTTCAGTGGAGTCACCCGACAGGTGTACGATCAGGTTCAGAAAGAACGGCCGTCTTGTGTACTGTTGCGAAAGGAAATCAGTTCTGCATCGTGGCTCAGTAAGAGGACTTACGAGGTCGATGAATTGTTCCAAAGTCGATAGGTTACACCTCACATCCAACTCGAGGCACAGAGGATGCGTCCGGACCTGCTTCGACCCATGAACCAATTTCAAATGGTCCATCACCATCGCTACCACATCCTCCGCTTGCTGCATAACAATGTCTTCGTCCATCTCGAGCAGAAACCGCGTCACCGAGGAACTGCACGGACGCCACCTCGACATGTCCCGTGCTTCGGATGGTCGGACGAGGCGCGCTCCTTGTTTGACGCTGAAGCCGATGATTTCAACGATGTCGAAAGGGTTGATACGCTGCGGTTCCTCTCGCTTTCCGAGATAGTAGCTTCCGAAGAGAATGACGTGATCGAGGCAAGACTGTGTTCCACTCCGGCAGAGGGAGAGCAGAGTTGGAAGATGTATCGACCGGTACACGGTTATATGTAGGGGTGCCTCGCTGTTCACCTCTGCGACGGAGGACATGCTGTGCAGGAGGAGCACGAGCTGCGGGAAGAGCGATCGCAAGTCTTTTGCCTCGTTGGGCGGTCGGCCAGTCAGATGCAGTTGATAGCGCTGGTGCATGCGTAGCAGTGGTGCAGTCGCGTCATTTATGAAGAGGAAGCTACAACGAGGGCAGAAGGCGCTGATTAGGGTCTGGAAGGCGTAGTACTCTTCTTCCGGGACGTACCGAGTATACAGCCAACCCGGTGGGATCACGATTCCGACGGACCGCTGGAAGTCCTCTTCCGTTTCCAACACGACCGTTTCATACAGGACTGGAAGCGTGCTGTCGCGTATATCCCGGCTG
The DNA here is from genome assembly GCA_022813745.1 of Naganishia kalamii. Classification (NCBI taxonomy): domain Eukaryota; kingdom Fungi; phylum Basidiomycota; class Tremellomycetes; order Filobasidiales; family Filobasidiaceae; genus Naganishia; species Naganishia kalamii. Next base: position 19,550 of record JAKLLX010000133.1, on the reverse strand, counting down.
GTCCTGTTCAGTGATGCCAGTGTGCTGACATCGTCGTCTCCCCGTAGATGTTCCGCGACGACTGTCCAGATTTCCGGGGGAAACACGAGCTGTAGTGATGATGTGGTTACGAAGGCGGTCTACAGACAGTTTGATAGTACTCACGTCGGTTCTCGCGGATTTCCGATCCGTCAAACCCTGTGCACATATCCAGTTCTGCCGGTTGGTGTTACTATGCCGCACATCATTGTAGCCTTCCATATTCAGCTTGGCGGTGTCCAAAGGCGATGCGGGCAACCTGAATACATATAGCACGTCATCAGCCAAGGGGGATACTTATATCGGTCACTCAGGACATACCACAAAGGACGATGTATGTCGGTTTCCTTTAATCTTGCGAGGCCTTTGTCTGCCATATGGCTGGTCCGTTCTTTTGGCGAGTCCAGTTAAGGGTACGACAGGTTTTGATTCGTGACATCTAATTAATCGAATATGGAGTCAGGACGGGTACCATATTGCAGGCACTCAGGATGGGCTATGGACGTACCTTATGCGGGCATTACCCTTGAGGGAGACCGTGTAATTTCCGCATATGGGCGATGTAACAGATCATTCCAAAGTCATGCGTAGAGTATCGGATCGTGTCTTATGCAGCAAATCAGCGTGTGTATGACGATAAGAATCAATCCACTTACCACTTCATGCAGAAGCGACGACCCGTCCGACGATCACGCACACCGGTAAAGCCGCTCATTGGTATCTTGGATCTCCCATCGATCTGCATCCGGCGCCTGGGTCTGGATCTGCACACTTGCCTCGAAGCCATCAGGCCTTCCCATCTCCTCGTTCCAGAGCCCCGTCATCTCTCCGACTACCATCTGCTGCACGTCACGACAATGGGTAGAGTAGGGTTGATCGGCTTGTTTTGGATGTGCGGAGTTCGCAATGTGGTTCTTCCTTCGATCTTGAGCAAGGAGAAGGTGTCCTCTTCGCGTGTTGTTGCCAGTCAGGGCGATAGCATTCGGCGAAGGACTCAAGTGAAGCGCTGATGCATCTTGAAGAGGAGATATGTTGCGAGGCTGAGGTACAGGAATCTATGCCGTTTACGTTCAGCAAAAACGGGAATGGAGCTCCACGGCGTGAACTCACCTGATATACTTGAAACCTTGGGGATTTGTTCGTCCGACCAAAGCAGTGTATGCCTTCTCCGAATCCAGATAGGTCCTCCGATAGAGGACAGGTAGAGTTGTCTCCCGTACAGCATGGCAAGTTCGATTCAGACGAGAAACAGTTGCAAGCGGTGTCACATCGTCCCCATTCCCGCGATATTCCTTTGCTAGGAAGTCAGCGATGACGGAAATTAGGTCACACGGCAAGATTGGGCCATCCTGGTTGTCTGCAATTCAGTCTCGACCATTGTGCGTCAGGACGATACATTGTGACTGACCAGCGTTCTGATATCGTTCGCACCGGGACGCGTTTGCGATGTGAAGACTTCGGGCGGTGGTGAGGTCAAGGGCGAAGTCGGTGCGGGCGTGAGGTCCATTGTAAAGTTGGCTCAGGTCGCTTGGAGGAGTTCCAATGATGCTTAAGACGTATCGATGGAACGGTCTACATGTAGCAAAGACAGCTGTTTATCAGACACGGACTGGGCGAAGGTTGATCGAGTCGACACTTTTGGCTGCGCGGAATCTGATCAGTCATCTTCGTGTCTCACCTGAAAAGGTTCGTGTGTCCCTATCCTTCCTCTACTGTATTATCGTATCGTTGTGCCATCATCTTTCCCTACGCCGATACTGCGAGCACTGTCCGTGACCGCTCTACGTCAACATCTCCCTTTGTCTCAGTATCCGTCACTTTCAACAGCTATTCAGGGCGCAAGAGTGTCGCTCCGTCCGGAAACTCGTTTCCGTCTTGACATCGCCATGGCAGCGCAAACCGCATATTCCCCTTTGGACTCTCCGTCTGCCGATTGTGGAAGAGACATGAAGGAGAGAGGGTCACGGGCAGATGTGGATGAATGCGTCGCGGAAAAGGTGAGTCTGCCACGACATTTTATCCCGACATGAACCGCTGCTGATACGCATGTTAGCAGGACAGCCCTCGACTGCCCTACGATATCATTGGTGTCGTCGTGGATACACTGTTATCGGATGGAGCCCTGGCAACGCTTGCAAACCTTACCGTCACGAGTCGCACGATGCATCAAGAGACTCTCCCCAAATTGTACGAAAAGCTGGAACATCACCGAGAAGGATACTTTGCGCGGATCGTGCAGTTTGAGAAGCCCAAGGGCTGGGCCCACACTCGGTGAGACAATACTGCACCTCCGTAGGTCAGACCTGAGTGTTGACCGAAGTTTGCGTACAGATATCTTCACGTCACCGATCGGACTTCGCTGCTGCTGGAGCAGCACGAGCGCTTCATCGCTCTCTACAACGGCGCTACACCGGCAGCTGTGGATCTGAGGTCAACTTTTCCTCGACTGGTGTATCTCCGGGTCGACGGCAGTAACGAACACCTACCACCCTATCCTTCAGGACCGCGAACAAGCCGATCAAGGCTGAAGATCTCGCACAACTGGCCTGTTCGATCGGCTGGATTCGCCGGCACCGCACATACGACGAGGAAGCATCATGGTATCTTTTGTTGGACCAAATGACGGACTGTTATCAAATCAGGAGGCAGTCTAGAGTCATCCAGCGGCCAGGAACAAGACCACGATCTAGAGCAGTTGTCGAAAATCGATTCCACCTTGAACCTGCGCGTCGACGCTCACGTCCTGAACGACGACATAGCAGGGACGCTGGAAATCGTTCTTGATCTCATCACTTCCGCCACCACGAACCGCGACAGATACGCGTTGTTCGAAGAAATCATGAGACGCACAATCGTAGATGGAAGAGAGTACGGGATTCACCTCACGTGTTTCCCCTCCGTCTTCGGAACATTCATCAGGAGCGTAAGTTCCCAGCCGTTTCTGAGAGAGCCGAGGTGGTTCTGATTTCTTGGCTATTACCAGTTCAAGTCCCGTCAACCTCTTTTCCTGGGCGTCAAGATTACCTTCTTGGGGGACAATACCACTCGAACAGCTCTACGGCAGTACGTCAATGCACTTGCTCAGTGTTATACCATCGGTTGGGATTCCCGCAAATACTCGACTATTGACCAATATACGCACCTTGCCAACATCGAGGCGTTTGGCCGAATACCCTACACGTTTCAAGATAGGCGAGAGCAACACCCCGATATGCGAGGCACTCTGGGTGCATATCTAGAATGGGGTCCGCTAGGAGATCATCCCGACCTCTTACAAGAGGGCGAGGTCTCTCGGAATACATGGCAAGGATTCCATGCAGTGTTGCTAGAAGGCTGGACTTCGCGCAGAGCGGTAGAAGACGAAGATATGGAAGACAGAGAATTCCATTCGGAGGAGTACCGCTGTTCGTAAAGTCGCATGCCGGATGTTGCTTCAGTTGTACTAGCTTGTGCATCCTTCGAATACGTGGACTTCGCATTCACAAATACAGCCCTTCTCAGATGATCACGATACATCGCCAAAGACCAGTTCGTCACGGCGCCGTCTATTCCTCTTCTTCGCTGGAAGCCTTGCTCTCGCCGTCAGCGGCGGATCTCTCCCACTCGTGCGAGTACCAAATGTAACTGGCCACCTCACCCGTCTCGATTCCACTGGCGAGGCGACCTGCGACTTCCGCCGACCACCAGGGGATACCAGAAGTGATTGGCACATCCGCACAGGGGTAATATACCTCTTCGAGCAATCGTTCGTGATCTGCGATCGTCCCATCGTCGAGCAGCTCTTGCCAATGAACGGTCAACGTCGTGTAGAATCCCATCGAATCTTCCATCCCTTCCGAATCGTCGGAGTCGGCGTACCCTCGGTCTGGTCGGCCTCGTATGCTGTCGGAACGGTAAAAGACGTCTTGAATGGCCGACATCCGGTGTCTCAGCTCCTCAACGATCGCCATCGGGAGAACGCCGTCGCCCCCAATTTCAGTCATGCAGGGGCCGTCGTCGGAACGCATGACTCTAGAGTCGTGTACCCAGCATCGGCTGTAACATCTCGCGAGAGCCTTCAAGTGCACCTTCATCATGTCTTCCGTCAGCGTATGCCCAAGCACTTCGACATGGAAGTTCAAAAACAAAGGTTGTTTGTCGTGAAGCTGCACAAAGGGCGCTCAATAGATCAGCTAGAGACGAGGAAAGTACCATAATGGGGCGACTTACAACTGTCATGAAGCATTCCAAAACAGGCGAATAGCAACTCAAACTGGGAGAGATGACCGTAACTTCCGTTTTCTCTGCGTCGCTGGTATGTTTCGAGTTCCAAGACGAGTGAGGAGGTAATTGCGCTGCCTTGATCAGGGCGAGTAACGTTTCGATGGCCTGGACGACATTTTCCGAGAGTGATTGGCATTCGAGACGAATTTCGGGCAGCACGACCTTTGGCTCACACCACCGGACTTCGAGGGAGCTTTCAGGTTGCAGCGGTAAGACCGCGCCGTCTTGTTTGATAGTGATGTTATCGATCCGGTTGACTCCTCTAGCGTCCAGAGTGTGATCCAGGGATTTCTCTGCGATGTTGGCACCGAGAATACAGAAACACGCCTTGCGCAGGAACGGTTGATGACGGAAGAGATGTGGCGGCGTGCACGCGCGGACCAGCGACTCCAGAGCAATCGGCTTGAAGACGTTGACGGTTTGGCGAATTTCTCCAGTCGCCGTTCCACCGCCACAGGTTTTCTTGATGAGGAGGAGTATGAGCTTCGGGAAGCTGGAGAGGAGGTCGATGTTATCCGTCATCCGATACTCTGGGTTTCCGGTAAGATATCGTTGATGTTGTTTCAGCAAGGCATACGTGGTGTCGGTGAGATGGAGGTATCTGAAGCCTATATCAGCGGATTAGGTTCTCGCAACTCCAGGATTTACGCACTTGGTGAAACGCCATCCCTTGGGGTTGTCGAAACACATAAAGGCTTCCTCGGAACGTAGATCCACGTTCTCGTACAGGATGGGTAGAGTCTCGTGGTGGATCGCCCAACAAGTCCTGTTCAGACGCGCGAGCGGTTGCAAGTTTGCTTCGCCGGCGAGTTCTTTGGCGATGAGGGCGACCACGTCGTACGGTAGAAGCATATCGTGCTGAGAGAGAGAGTTATCGGCGTCTAGTATGTTTGAGGATGCGTTCTGTCCGCACCTGGTTCGCTTTCATCGCTCGTTCCTGCTTCTGCAACGCGTCGCTTTGGTGGAGATTCCCAGCATCGGTCGATGATGTTTCAGACATAGCGGCTTCAAGTGTAATCTTTGGGGCTTGTGGTACAGTGCGTGTCCACAAGTGGTGAAACGGCATATGCAGCTGCATTCAAAAGCAGGATGGTTTGATGCGCCTCGCCGGAGCGCGTTTCTGCGGAAGCGAAATTCAACCTCTCGACTGCTCTTTGTCGCCACGCCCAAGGTGCTTATGGCTGAGATCGTGCTGGCACAAGAATGCACGAGGATTGTTATCCCGAGGATACAACTCGCACTATCCATCCGTCCCTCATACCCTCACGCATAACTCCGCCTTCCTCCGTATCGCCTAATCCATATCGCTATTCCCCTACTCCTCTTCCTCGGCATCATCTTCCCAAGGCCGGCGGCGGCGGGCTCCGAACGGAGGATCGATAGGAGCGCCATCACATCGATGATGCACCCCGACAAGATCGAATTCATCCTGCAGCTTGCGCCCGACGATGTGTCCCGTCGCCAAGGAGCAATGGAAACCGCGCCAGTCGTTGTCTTGCTCGTCCGCTGGATTCTCGTTCGGCTCGATGTCGAAAGTTGCGATGGTGACTGGGACCGCTCCGGAACTGTCCGGAGTTGTACCCCGAGATTCGATGGTGACGAAACGCGTTCCCGTGGTGTCGTTCGCATTCATATGAATCCAGTGACGATGGTACGTCTCCGCCAGCATATTCACGTAATATTTCATCCTCTTTTTCGAGATTTGCCCGCCCAAGAGGGTCACATGAAGAGGGAGCAACAGGGGCTCTTGTTGGGCCAGCTGCGATAGTGCTTTAACTCGACTGGAAGACGGCAGGGAGCACTACTGACTCACGTTGAAGAGGAAACCTTCCAGAACTTCAGGATGGCAGGTGAGCTTCACGGGTTCGCCGTGCACCAGCTTCTGCCCCTTGCCACGGGAATCGCCTATGGCGGCTTCAAGGATCGAAGATAGAACGCCAAAGGTGTCGAATATCGCATGGGTCGGCTCTTCTTCCTCGATTATAAGGTCGATGCTGGGGTCGAGGTGGTGGAGTGCCAGAACCTGCTGTTGCATGCCGAAATCATAGTAACTCGGCGGATGTAGAAGCGCGGCTCCTTTCTTGAGCGTCAAGCTGGTCAAGAGGTCGATTGGCTCCACTTCGAGGTGATAGAATTGCCGGCTCGGGTCGTTGAACCATTCATCGGGTGTTCCCTGCTGTATGAGATCCAGAAAGGTGATGCTTTGATAGATTTCGACGTGGAGCTCACGCTCCTCTTCCCCCATAATTGGGGCTTTTCGACGGTACCACGAGAGGCACTTGAGTTTGGGGAATGCGTCTCGGAGGTCGTACCCGTCCATTGATCCGTGCTGGTGGAGATGGACCATACGCTGGTGAACCTTGAATTGAGAGTAGTTCGCTTCGGTCAGAATGAGGTATCTGCACCGCAAGTCTGTCAGTCAAGATCGTACCCCTTTGAGCCGGTGCAGATAAGGGCCTTCCTAAGACTTCGAGCGTGTCGGAACATGGGACGGATCGTCGTCGTGGTCCAGTGCGCGCTTCCGAATCGTTCAGCCGACGCTCCCGCCGTCTCTGCTTCTTCCGGAACTGCGGCTCGCTTCAAGCCAAGCCAACCAGCCTGTCAGGAATCGTCTCCTCCATATCGGCAGCCATCACAGACCTCCCCTGCCCCAACTCCCCCACCGCCGCTAATCGAAAACCCATGCGAATGAATAAACGGGACGGCCTACTCACTCGATGTGTCTCCAACCTGCAGGATTCACCAACCCCGGCGATTCGTACAGCTCATCCTTGTAGCGTTCATTCCAGACAGTTCGCCGGTATATCGGTCCAACGGTCTCCTCGTGGACGGCATGGGAAACGCTATTCAGCGCGAGAAGGGTCGGGAGTTGTCCGTATCGCGCGAGGATCTTGCCTAGTTCGCCGATGACATCGTAGGGCAGTCGACTGCCTTGCTGAAGCGAAGGGGTGATGTCAGACCTGTGTGCAAGCTGGAAGTTTGATACAGACACGCACCTCTTCTCGGCCAGATGTTAACGCTCCCGCGTCTCCGGCCTTCGCCTTGGATTTTGCTTTGGATTTCGACTTTGACTTGTCCATCGTACCGAGGCTGGTAATCCGCAACTACTGCTCCTTCATCGTTCGTATGGCGTTTGAACTAGAAAATATGTGAAGGGAAGAGGAAGACAGTTGCTATCAGATTTCGATTGCACGACTCAGAATCAGGTCCCGCTCACGAGCGATCGGACCGACCTTGCTGCCTTTTGGCTTGTACATGTCGGTCGTCCGTACCAGCAGCGTCGCCCGATGGCCATGACTCCCTGCAATCTACAAGTCCATTCTTGACGATCCCCCATCACCGAGCTCGCAAGTCTTACAGTGACCGTCGACTTGCAGCGCAAATTGCAATCACTTTCGACGAAGAGATCCGTCTCGTTTGAAGAACAACCTGGCCGTCTACGCAAGTCAAGCGGACCATTCCCACGGCAAGACCCATACCTCAAACCCTATCGAGCTTGCTCCGCGGCCCTTCCTCGTCTTGGCTTTGTCCTCAAGGCAACGTACTCAAAATCTCGCTTCGAACGACAACGTTCTTTCGAGGTCTCGCACATATGTCTTCCATTCCGCAACGTATGATCTCCGCTTCAGCGGTGTGCCAAGCCAGCGTACTGATCGGCCTCTCTCCGCAGCCAACATGCGTCTCCCCTACGATATCATGAACGTACTCGCCGACATACTCGCAGAAGATGGCCAAATGCAGACACTGGCAAGGCTGAACGTTTCGTGCCGCGCGATGCAGCAAGAGACGGTGGCGTGTCTCTACGAGAGGATGAGCATCAAAGAGGATGAGGATTTCGACTACGTGCGGGGTTATGACTTGCCACGAGGCTGGAAGCACGTAAAGTGAGTTATTCATCGGCTTGATCAGATCACGCTTTCGCTAACCGCAACTGATCAGATATGTCAATATGTTTGCGACACAACATGCGTTGTTGAAACTCATGGACCGTTTCACACGGCTGCACGACCGTCAACCTGTCGGAACATTGGACGTCGCCTGGTTATTCCCGCAACTCGTATGCGTCCGGATTCAGCATATCGTCAAGACTCCTCCGCCGCGAAGGTTTACCGCTCACCTCGAGGTGTTCAAACCGATGTCTTTGGACGATCTCTACAAGGTCTACCATGTCGATTATTACATCATGAACAAGACTATCCGTGTTTTGAGCGACGTGTCTGTCCCTTCGATCAGCTGCACGAAATTGCCGACATCCACTTGAAGAAAGGGGCATATCGTCTATCCTCTTTGGCCCTGGATTCGGAAACCGCTTGTAAACATCAAGTCGCGCTGTGGACAAAGAGGCGGCAAAGCATCGCAGTCAGGATCGACGATGAGATCATCGATGCAACGACTATCTCCACGTTCGAGGTAGTACTCGATATCATCAGCTTATCGATGCGTCCATCGGACAGGCCGCCGCTATTGCGCGACGCACCAAGGCACAGCGGGCTGGCCCTTACCTGTCACCCGCAGGTGCTGGAGACTTTCATCCGAAATGTGAGTCGTGTATCGCAAGCGGAAAGTCGCGCACACTGAGCATCATCATTCCTCCTGGTTTGTAGTATCCGCTCATACAGCCATTCTTTCTCCATCTCCAGCTGGAGATATTGGGAGAGGAAACAACATTCATCGATATGTACCGATATGTGGAATCTCTCGCAACGATGTACGAACACCACTGGGTGCACCACGACGCCGTCTACCACGAAACCTGGCCGTTCGTTTTGATCCAAGCGACAATCCCCATACCGGAAGACAATCTCGAATTCGCCGCGATGTATCCAGAAGTCCGAGGTGTTTTAGCAGGAAAGCTGCTCGCGCGGACACCAACGCCGGATCGGCCAGATCCAGGATTTCGCAGCCAGATCCTCGAAGGGGTAGCGTGGCCGGATGCGGCGATTGAGCCTGACAGCGACGTCATCTGCGAGCGGGACTATCCTTGTCGAAACGCTCCGTTCTCGGCGCCTCCAGATGTCGACGACGAGGTCGTACCACATAGTTCGGACAAGGAAGACTCAAGCGAGGACTGAACTCCAAAGAGACGAGCCTTGGGAGCGGAGAGACTTCCCGATGCCGTGCTCTGCTGCAGGATAATTGGCTTTCTGTCTGCAACTGTACTCAGCGAAGGCTTCATGCTATATCGTCATGCTATCTCATCGATCGATACTGGCCAATTTGCAACGTGGGCTCTGCCAGTCATGTCGTTGTGTCTCAGCTCCAGTCATTGTGTACAATCTCTGTGTTGCGAACGCTTTGATTTCCCCTCCCCGACCAGTACTACAAAGGCAGAGATCGAATGTTTCGAAGCCTGGACACTATTCTGAGGGCACATCATACCTATTCCTCGTCCTCTTCGTCTTCTTCATCACCTTCGTCCGCATCCTCGTCCATCTCGTCATCATCCACATCTACGTCGTCAAAGTCGAAGTTGAGGTCGTGATCCCATGGTCTTCGCCCCCGCGCCCCGAGGGGAGGATCGACAGGTGCATCTTCACATTGGACATGTCTCTGGATCCGGTCGTCATGCAGCTGTGTTTGCGAACCGACCGTATGCGCCGCCTGGATGACGTAGTGGAAACCGAGCCATTCCGTGTCAGTGCCGTTATTTGGATTCCGGTTCGGTTTGGTTTTGAATGTTGCGATCGTCGACACGACATGTCCTATGTCGTAACTCCCCTCTGAAGGCTTCTCGGGAGCGCGAATGGACAGAAAGTGGCATTCTGTCCGGTTATCATTTGCGTTCAAATGTACCCTGTGGCGGGAATACGTCTCGGCGATCATATCTGCGTAGCGCTGCATCTCTTGCGGTGTCACAGCTCCGCCCAAAAGAGTGATATTAATCGGAACCAGCAACGGTTGTCGAGAATCGAGCTGCAACCACACTCAGTCATGAGTTTGCCTACCTTCCACACCGTCGTACGCTCGACTTACGGAAGAAATGAACGCTTCTAGAACGGCGGGATGGCACGTAAGCTTCATGTGTCTGCGATACAGCAGCCTCTGCCGGTCGGATGGAGCCGTGGCGGCTGCGAGAATATGAAGCAGGACTTTGAACGTGTCCCTGATCCCCGCATCTGGGACCTCCGCTTCGATGGTGATATTCATGTTGGGTTGGAGTCGGGAGAAGGGCTCGGGTTCTTGCGATAGGTCAAAATCGTAGTATCGCGTTGAGGGATAAAGAAGTGCCCCTCCCTTCTTGATGGTCAGGGTGGTGAAGAGATCCACCAAATGCTCCTAGTCATAAACTTCACGGTCCGGACGGTCGAACCACTCGTCCGGTAAAGCTTGCTCGATCAGGTCGACGAAACAGATTGGTTTGTAGATTTCCATATGCAGCTCGAATTCATCCTGACTTCTGAGCAGGTTGGCGCGATGTCGATACCAAGCCATGGTACGAAGTTGTGGGAACGATGTGCGCAGGTCGTATCCCTCCATTGATGTGTGTCGATGCAGGTGCGCCATACGCTGGTGTACTCTGAGCTGCGTGTAGTTCGCTCGAGTCATTATCAAATACCTGGTTGACGTGTCTTTCAGTTCCGGACACACACCTGTCAATCTGATCCGGCAAACTCACTGCACATGCTTCCAACCGGCGGGATTGAGAAACCCCAGGGTTTTGTGCAGAACATCCTCATACTCGTCATTCCAGACGGTCCTCCGGAAGATAGGGGCAACCGTGGCCTCGTGCACAGCGCGCGAAGCGAGATTGAGCTCTAAAAGCGTTTCGGTTTGCCCGTATCGGCCGAGGACTCTGCCTATTTCGTTGATGACATCGTAAGGAAGTCGAATGCCTTCCTGTCGCGGACGATAGCCTGTCAGGTTCTCGAGCCTTCCGTCTATAAGATGCTGAAAGACATACCGAAATTGCGCTGGCTCGATCTTCCTTGTTCTCGGCTGCTGCGGCTGCTGCTTTCTGGACGACGGTATCGAGGGGCCTTGCCATGGCGTCCAGAAGTTTGACTGGAGGCAGTTCCGTCCGGCCGTCAGTTGCAGCTGTTGTAGAGAGAGCAGAGAGTGGCCGACAAGAGGAGCTAAAAGAGGGGTCGTCTATAGATTGCAAAGTCAGCCTATCAGGTTCCGCATAAGGGCGATCGCGTTTCGCGTTCGGTCCGGCACTTTGCGATATCCTCGTCCTCTTGGTCAAATCGTTGGATTATGTCACCTCACCAACCGCCACGGACGGACAGCGCAGAATCGGCCCATTACACTTCGGAGAAGACAATGATCACACGACAAAAGGCGTCAGCTCCGGGCTTTTCCGCGAAGTCGGTGCGTGATCTAATACCGATTCTACGAAATCCTTCGCTGATGTCCTCCCCAGGATGGCCTTCGACTACCGTATGACATCCTGAGTCTCATCGCTGAATCCCTTGCAAGAGATGGACTGCAGCGATCGTTGGCTGCACTCAACATCGCTTCCCGGCCGACGCATGAAGCGACCTTGGCACCGCTGTATCGGAAGATGGAACTGCGAGATATCTACGATTTGGGATACGTCACGGGATACGACGTGCCTTCAGGGTGGAAATACACTCGGTGAGTCAATTCATCCGCCAGCCAATACCTAGCTAATCATGTCATCGCGGATATTCAGATACCTGAAGATCGATAAGACTCCTCTCGCGGTTCTGCAAATGATCGACCGATTCGTCCGACTCCACAACGGGAAACCCCTTGACGAATTGGACATCACGGAGATCTTCCCACAGCTCATCTGCATGCGCGTAGAAGATCGAGGGTACGACGGAAAATGCATGACGGACCCGTTTCGACTCGAACTGTTCCGCCCCATGTCGTTGGACGACATCCATTGCCTGGAATTCGACGACGCACTATACATGAAGGACGAATGGAACCCATGCTACGCGAAGCAAGTCTGCATCTACCAGCTGTTATCAAACATAACGACGATTCGTATCCGAGAAGGCGCTCACATCCTGCCATCGTCCATCGAGGACTGCGCACACGCTGCTCGCCTATGGGAGACCCCCAAGACGAAATTCTCCTTACAAATTGACAGTGAAAAGACGGATTACGAACTCGAGTGCAGTATAGCGAGGGTACTAGACATGCTGGCGGAAGGAACGCATCCGGAGGAACGGCAGCCGCTACTTGGTCAGACGGCGAGGAAAAGACGCGTCACGCTGTCGTGTTGTCCGGCGCTCTTTGATGCCTTCATTCGGGTTGTGAGTGGTCACGTCCCTCTGGAGATCCGATGATGATCCTACGTTCGTCGTTGGTAGTTCGAATCCCGCCAGCCATTCCTTCTGGAAATCGTCGTGAACCTGTTGGGAGAAGGGATAACGCCTTCCGACATTCAAGAGTTCCTTAAGCCGCTCGGGGGGATATATGCGCACGGCTGGGTCCATAACGACGCCATATACGAAACCGCCGAGGTACCTTTCGTCTGGATCCACGCAAGCGCACCGCTCGCCTGCCGCTACGACGCAGTGGCGAAGCATTTACCCAATATATCCGGTGCGCTGGCAGGACAACTCGACGTCTTTCAACAACCGAATGGAGGGGGTATCGCAGGCGATCCGCAATCCGGGTTCCATGCCAAGGTGTTGGAGGGATGGAGTTTCGGGCCCGAAGATACACTGGAAGAGGGAGAGGTGGTGTTTGTGCGGAATTATCCTTGCCTGGATGCGGAGACGATCGAAATGGAGTGGCAGCTTGATTCGGATATGGAGAGGCAGGAGGATTTGGGAACGGATGAGGATGAGGATAACGACACGAGAATCCCCCCGTCGACGGCGAGAGTGTAGCCTGATTCAGGCTCAATAGCATTGTGCAATTATTCATCATTTTCTTCCTGCGTCGCCGCACTGACGAAAAGGTTAACATTACACTTCCCTGAATGAACAGAGGTCTAGCTCTCTTTTGCTACTTAGCGCGCGGGACTCGGTCTCTCATCTCGTGCATCAGGCGCGTCGAATGCTCAACCAGGACAAGTCCGCCCTATAAACACAATTCGCTAAAGGGCGGCACGAGTCACCCATCGGACGCCTTCAGACACGCTGTCTACCTTCGACCTTGGCCATGCAGTGCTTCAGAGTTGTATTACGGAAGGGTCTACGACAGACTTTTCGCCATGAGGCCACTGCTTGACCGTACTCGAACTGACACCGTTCCACCGAATCGTTTGACCCAACATGCGCTCAGCATTACCGAAGCGAGTCCACCACTTGAGCTTGTGAGATATGCGCAGAGGATGAACCTTCGCTGCAAGCTTTTCGCTAATCGCTCAAGTATCAGTTAGCGGTCTAATGACTCGCTCCACCAGTATTCCATCGGCGGACTTCAGTCTGGCATCGATTTCGTCCCCTCATCTGTCAGTATCTTCTATCTTCTAATCATTGACAAGAGCTAGATTCTGCATTCATACATCGAGGCATCGTATCGTTATCGATTTCGTATAAGCCGAGCGGAACTTTGCTTCCTCGCTCGGCGACTCTTCAGAGATCATTCAGTATTGACCGGATGCCTTTTTCTCCTCATTAACCGCGCCGTTTCAGAATCGATTTCGGCATCTGCAATTCCCCTGATGCATATGAATGTCCTCGTGGAACAGAACCAAGCGACAGGAATGACTGGATTTCGCCACTGAACTCTACTTTGGGAAGGTCCCGTGGAAGGACAATACTGCCTTCATAATCCGAGCCCCACCATCTGTCAGATACGGAAGTTGGCTGTACCAGTAGGTTTGGCGATACGATAGAGCCTCCAGGATTCGCCGACGCAGGCCTCTCGCAATGGGTAGCCCACAGCTCTAATGAATCTTCGAAAGACAGGATTTGTGAATCATCATCTTGGTCGTCATCTTCCCCATCTGCACGAAAACACACTACAATCAGCACTCAAGAATTCCAGTCCTGACAGGTGATATCAATTCACGGATCACCAGTTTGACCGGGGGCGTTGTTTCGACAACTTTGGGTTCTTCATTTGTAAAGACGTCTGACCGGATCTTTTGCCAAAATCTTTGTCTCTGCTCTAGGCATCTCGCAAATTCTTTCTTTGCGCTATGCGTGTCCTCGGATTGCTCCCTTGATCCGGCAAATCCCTTGTTCAGCTGGTCGTACATACTATCGAAGTCACAGCTGGCTTTCTCCATCCATGCGTTCGCGGTGTAGGCAGCAGATGATTCTAGACCCATCCGTGCCAAAATCTCCAGCAATTCAATTGGACCCGCCTCCGCAAGCCGTGTCGGACTGTCTAGCAGGCGCTGCAAGTTGGTTTGAGCATCCATAAGCGTCGCGTGAATGGCATGTGTGTCATAAGGTGCTACTTCTTCTCCAAGCGCGTTGATCACCCGCCCTGTCTCTTGCGACCTCCAAAGGGTCCATCGATATCGACACTGGCTGTAACGGTCGAACGACTCAAGTCCGTCGAATGACCCTCTGTCCGATACGATCTTGTCCAGACTGTAGTCGTCTAGGAGTCTTGCGAGACCCGAGACATCCCTTTTTTTGGCCACACCGTTTACGAGAGACTGCGTGAAATAGAGATCTCCGCCGGGAGCGATTGCAGCTGATGCTGACATGTACTGGTTTGCGAGTTGGGTGATACCGGGATTCTATTGGGGGGCGAGGGTGAAACGGGAAGGCTCAAGGAGGCGGCGCAAGACTATTGCGGAAACTGTCCGACGTTATATATCTTCGTGGCTCCCTCCTTTCAGCGTTTCCCCAGCACCGCTCTGCGAACACTCTTTTCTTTGCATTAGGGGCTGAAGACTTTGCCATCCTGCGTGATCAAGAGTGGTTATCGGGCCACCGTCGAAGGAAGCTCGAGACCTCGAGGCGATCCCGGAGCGACCCATCATTGAGGAAGAGGTAGCCAAATGCCGAAATCATGCATGACCAGTCATCCTAGGTGGTTGAGATCCCGTCTCGGAAAGACAGGTTTGTGAAGGACCCTCGAGGGTGTTCTGCTGCGCAATCTGATGCCGGAACATTCCCTTTCTCGAGTACGTGTTTCAGCCATGAATGACTACCTTGCGAGGAAGCTGACGACAGCCCAGCCGCTGGATGTACCATGGTACCGCCACGCTCGAAGCATCGATGCTAATTTGGACATGTGTATCATGGTCCGCTATATGGAACGCTACGGTTGAACAATTTTACGACGGAAGATGACCTGTCTATGCAACTGCATTACCTTCTGAAGTTGTCATACGGTTGGGTCTGGCATGGTCTGAACTCTGGAGCTGTCAATGACTCACCAAGAATGCAAATACTTGCTTGTTCACCTCGCCCGGCGAGCGGACGCGGCGTTTTACAGTCTTTGCATCCCCAGCTCCTCTCGAACGCACTCTGCTCTAGCCTCCCGCCGAACATCGGTCGAGATGTAATCGTGACTGAACTGGCCGTACTGTCGTGCTGGTCGTGCTGGCTCGCTTTGGCTGGCAAGCTGGCTGGCAGCTGCCGTCTCAGAATTTCGGAGGAGCCGGCTTTTTCGATCGAAGACCAGCTTCCGCGTTTCAGCCTCAGCGATATCGACAGCTTCAACGACCTGACATATCTACTGTCTTCATATTGATATCACTGCACAATACGTGTCCCCTGGAATAAGCGCTTGACCACAACGAAGTACAGACTCCCGCTTGGCACGCACGATGGACGCTACACCGCTCTTCTTTCCTGGTGCAGTACGTGGCCCTCGCATCCCTTCTCATACCGGTGACTGACGTCTCGTCTTCCAGGAAGTTTACCCCGCTCCGAGGTATCTCTCCGTCAAAGCTGACGCAGATGTGATCGCTCCGCCTGCGCAGATAGTATGTCAGACCGAGAGTTTATGCGATAGATTTTTTACGTTCCTGGAATACAGGATGAGGCTAGTCCCGCGCCCGTCGATCTGTCCGTCAAGGCAGAAGAAGATGCAGTTCCTCCGGCTCTCCCGAACGCGGTCAGTCGGTTTGAGACATTTCTATCGTGCTACGCTGACATCGCACTTCGTAGAGCGCTACCGGTGTCGCCGCACCCTCTAGTCTTGTTAAGGTGGAGGAAAACGCCGATCCGGATCTCGCCATATACGCGGTAAGTAATTCAAGGAATGCTCTCAGAAGGGTACTGACTAGTCGGCCTAGGACGACGCCGGGGAAGCTGCAGTTGTTCGTCCTGTCAAGTCTGAGGAAGCCGCACCTATCGCTCAACTTGCCTTAAATGCCGTACGAACGTCGACACGCTCCGTCAAACAAAGACTGACGTCTGGTCCCACAGGAAACCAATCGGCTTTCCGACGACATTCTCACACACCTCGCGGAGATCTTACTCGAGGACGGATTGCAACGGACTCTGGGCGCCTTGAATCTCGCGTCACACGCGGTTCACGAGGCAACCCTGCCAATTTTGTACCGGAAGGTACGATTTACGGAGAACGAGGAATTTGACCACATTATGGGATATGTTGTGCCGAGAGGATGGCAGTATATCAGGTTCGTCGATACCTCATACCTACCCTTCCGCCGAAACCAAATGTGACCGTATTTCTCCAGGTATCTGTCTATACATAAAACGTCCTTGGCAATCCTTAAGCGAATCGACCGCTTCGTCTGTCTCCACCAGCGCCAACAACCCGGCGACCTGGACACGACGACCATTTTCCCTCAACTTGTTTGTATGCGGGTCATCGAGTGCCAACGGCAAACACTACCACGAAAATACACGTACTGGCTCGATTTGTTCCGACCGATGTCCTTGGACGATATTCATAACTTGTTCGACACCGAAAGCCGAATCACGAATCGTCAAGATCCCTGTTATAGCAAGTATCTCTGCATATACCAGGCAATGTCCAACCTGGAGGAAATCTGCATTCGGAAAGGCGCGTATCTTCTTCCTTCCGTAATCAACGATTGCGGACATTGCACCATTCAATGGCGAAGGCCGAAGACCGATCTCAGCCTCGAAATCGACGATGAAATACCCAACGTGGATACCGTGCGCAGCATGGAGATTGTGCTGGATATGGTCAATTATGCGACGGTTCCGGAGGAAAGACGGCCGCTGATGGGAACGGCAGCGAAGAAGAAGGGTCTAATCTTGACGTGTCGTCCGCGGGTGTTTGAAGCGTTCATTCGAGTGGTGAGTCGCTTGCTAGGCCTATTCCACTTGTTTCTCATCCTTTGCCTAACGATACAGTTGCAATCCCGAGAACCGCTGCTTCTCACCATGCAGGTCGACCTCAAGGGCCAAACCATCACCGCAATCGACATGGAACGCTACCTGGATCAACTCGCCACGATATACGAAAAGAGCTGGGTGCACAACGACGCCTTGTATGACACGTCTTCCGCCCCATTCGTCTGGATCCACGCCGGTATCCCGCTACCCATGCGATATGCGCGTCAAGCGAAGCAAAATCCCGGAATGACTGGAGCCTTGGCCGGACAACTCGACATCGGACAGAGAGCGGACGCGGAACCGCTCGAAGGGAATCCGCTATACGGCTTTAACAGTCGGGTCTTGGAGGGATATGCGAATAATGCGGACGAGCTGCTGGAAGATGGGGACTTGGGCGCGGTGCGCAACTACCCTTGCGCAGATGCGCCGAAGATGGGTATGGCGCAACTGCTGGAATCGGACCTGGACGTGGAAGACGACTACGACGAGGAGGACGATGAAGACTATGACGATGATTATTGAAGAGGAAGGAATGCGGTTTTAGGTGACAATTCCGTTGTATCGGATTATTACAACATTTCGTTCGGCACTGTCAATCGGTCACAGCAGCTCGCAGAGTCCGTAAGCCGCTTTTGGCTAGACCACCCCGTAGTTGGCCTGGTTGATTTGCCCACTGCCGATTTGCCCATAACAGAGACAGTGTTCTCGCGACCGGGATCGTCAACCTCATCCCCCATTACAGGCACATGCAATCTTCCGGCAAATGTCGAACCGGGTACGGTAATTGTGAAAGTGACACCACCCGCACTCAATTCCGTGTCACCTGCACTCGATCGAGTCTGATCATCTCCGGACGCTTCAGGAAGACGCTCTTGTGAGTTGCAAACAGTATCATTCAACGAAGACGCAGTGGCCAAACAATTCAGGAGAAACGACTTACCATCTTCCCCTCTACGAGCACTACCGTCTATCTCCGGTGGCATAGCCTCGCACAAGACGTCCACCATAGCGTCCCGGAGCTTGAACCACATCTCGACCTGTGGTCCTTTGACCCGATCAGTGGGATTCGACTCTTGCAGCACATCTAGCTGTTGTCGCGTCTCACTAGCCACCTTCCAGAACTGTGTCGCGTCTCTACGTTGCTCATCTGTGACTTCCGGCTCCACGAGTATGCCGACATAGCTTAACATACGAACAAACTCGACTGCTGCTGCATCGCTTGCCGCCAAGGGCTCGAAAAAGGGCTTGTAGTCATTGATCCTCACATGGCGCTGGTTCTTGATCGTGCCGAAATAACTGGACACCGTTTCCAAATTATCTTTCACCCTTTTCCGTTCGATCGATAGCGGTTTACCGATGAAGAGGAAGTCGCCGATGGCGTTGGCGTAGTGGCCACAGTAGATGCTGAAGACGGATGCGAGTGAGCTTTGATCCTCCCCCATCGTCACTCTAATGCTATGAACCTAAAGTCTGTTTGGTCAGACGCTTCGCCGATAATCAGTGGAATCACCTGCAGCTGGACATACGTACGTTCTTCTGACTGAGGAGTATCTTTGGCGGTAGAAGCAACACCTCAAATGTCAGGACTAGTCCGCGGATAGAAGGAAGGATCACAGACAAAGTGACGCGGCGAGGTTGTATTTGCGAAAGGGATTTCATCCTATAGATATATCGTTCCTCGCCACCATGATAGTAGTCGCATAACCCAAGCAGGAAGGCAGAAGATCCCAGATGATTCCTTTCATCTTTTTCATCATATGTCCTTTCGACCCTGCCACAGAGCACGTGCGAGACCCAAAGACCCGAGCCGAGAAGCCCAGGGAGAATGCCTGGATCCACCGTCCTTTCCCGCACAAGGTGCGTCGGAACTCTGACGCTCCGGAATGCGACTGGGCGCGTTGCTGTGCCATGGAGGCACTGAGGATCATCTCCATCTTGTCAATGGATGAGACACGCGATTATAGCGGTCACTTGCCTTGCCGCCCAATGTGAATCTGAGAATTCAACACGATGTCAATGTGTACTGGGGCGTTCGTACGCGCACCCCCTGGAAGTGTACGCGCACCCCCGCTCACCCCCTTAGGGTTCACACGTCATTGTTTT
>JAKLLX010000132.1:0-46993 GCA_022813745.1 Naganishia kalamii | reverse complement strand
CCCCCCCCCCCCCCCCCCCCCCCCCCCCCCCCCCCCCCCCCCCCCCCCCCCCCCCCCCCCCCCCCCCCCCCCCCACCACCCCCCCCCCCCCCCCCCCCCCCCCCTCACCCCCATTCTCGACTCTTCCAGTCCGCTGTCTTTTATAGACCGCTCAGACAATCGCCCCTTCGCATCATGTTTGGCTACAAAAATGATCGACCACCGGTCGTCGTCTTCACACATCCGCGGCCGAAGGATCACGGGTACTCACTATCGGCTGCGACGGACGAAGAGGAGCGTGCACTTGAAGATGAGTTTTGGACGACCCGTCTGAAATCCTGCCGAAAGGACGAGTCTGATGCCAGGAAGAGATACGAACATGCGTGCGCCGCAATTAAGGCATGGCCCAAAGCTTCGGAAGTATCGCGTTTTCTCTGCGAACGGAAGCCAGACCTGGAGAAGCTCCGAAGGGAGTGGGACGAATGCACAAAGATAGTGAGAGATATATGGAAAAGGACCTTGCCGAGCTTAGAAATCGGAATTCGTGGGAGACGATCAGTAAAATTCGGCCAAGCCGGTCGAGCGGCGCCTTATGGAGCCAGAGGGACGCAACACCCAGTGCCTTGTCTACATCCCCCGGGACCACCGAGTAAGATACCGAGGACGCGCGACGGATAATGTCAGGGCGCGCGAGAGCGTACTTTTCGCCCACGATGTATAACTACCTTATAGTTGTTGTGTTCTGACATGCTCATTGCTACGCCGCGAGTCAAAGTGCGGTTTGTAGGCCGTCCAAACCGAGGAACAGCCTGAAGCAGAAAGCAGATGAGGAGAGATCAGACGCGACATTGGCAGCCCTGGGCCAAGGCCGATAGCACGTGAATGTAGATACCGCGCTTTGCCGGGCCTTCGATGCGTTCTCGGTCCATTTGTGCAGCTCCAGTCTGGTCGGAAACCTTCTCTGTCGTCCCGGTCTGCCGTCGGAGATCCTCCTCCTCCTACGAAGATATACCATACACAATCCATACACTGTAGAGGCACAGCCGAGTAGCGACTCGCTGTAATTGGCCGAAAAGGTGACTGCCGCACCGTATTCACCTTGTCTCACCGCGTCGCTAGTCTCTTTTCGCGCGTCTTGGTCGTCTTGGTGCCAATAACCAGTACGACATCACCAATACAGTGATAGCGACGACTTGAACCAACTTCCCCTTCTCCTGGTGAGTCCCCAACCTCCCCGCCGGTCCATCGCATGACACCATCCGACCCTCGTCATCACCCAGCCAAGGAAAACCTCCACCATGCCGTACCGTCGCTTCCTACGTGAACAAAACATCTACGTCCCGGACAAGATTCCGCCAAACCTGCAGTCACCACCACAGCCGATCAGCGCACAACAGTTGTACCAGTCACCTCCGCCGCCGCAGCAGCAAGGACAGCTGTACCATTCGCCGGTATACGCATCGCCTCCGCTTCCACCGCAGATCTACCATTCCCCGACGCATCAGCCACTCTACCATTCTCCTCCGCAAGTCGGATACCATTCTCCGCCCGTTCAAGTCTATCCTGCATCTCCGGGAACACAGGTAACCTACTTCCAATCCCCGCAACAGGCCTCGCCGTCCCAGTTCCAGCAACACGTCGATCGACCGCATTCTTCCTCTTCCGCGCCGATGTACAACCCGCAGATGGTGGGGCAACCGTTACCTCCCGGTGTGTTAGGGAGGGTTCCGAGGAACGGGACGATCGTACAACAACACACGCACTACCCGTTCGCTCAGCAACAACCTCAGGGTATCCCCGTCCAAATCACGCCGAATAACAAGAAACAGAAAACCGATCATACCTCGGGAGGGACATCGGTCTCGGATGACGGCGCGCGACCGCTGTTTGCGCATCATCCGTCGTCCTCTTCGTTGGTCTCGGAGGACCCGACAGCGGAGGACGGCAAGAAGGGGAAGAAGGGGAAGAAGGCGGCGTGCGCGGGAGGAAAGGCGGGGAAGGAGAAGAGTAAAGCCAAGGCTTGTATCTATTGTCGGAGGAGGTGAGTCGTTCTTCTCGTTGTTGCGGAGTGTGGTGCTGAGAGAGGAACAGTCATATGGTTTGTGATCACGAACGACCGTGCGCACGATGGTGAGTCTCCTACGCACAGCCATCGATCCGAAGCTGATCCCAATCTAGCATCAAACGAGGGATTCAAAACCTCTGTATCGAAGATGGACTACAACAAGCTGCCAACCCGCGCGGATCTGGCGGGCAAGATCACGAAGACTCCTCGATGAAACGATCCCAAAGCCCCGCGACGGCAGGCGAAGGATCCAGCGGACGACGGAAACGCCAAAAATCGTCCTCCTCCAACGATCGACACGAGTCAATTTCCGGCCAGGGGAAGAACCCCTCGCAATCCGGGTCGATCGATTACTGGCCGACGGGGCAGGACCTTCGTTCCTCAGGAGACACCATCGATCCGGGCCAGGTCGCCCCCGGGATCTCTCCCTCCCAAATCAGCTCAAGAGTCAACATGTACAACCTCTCTACCTCCGGCCCAGGAAGCGATCTTCGTTCGACAGGGGTGACGTTGCCCCCGGCTTGGCCGATGCTTCCCGGCGACGCGAGCACAGCGGAGAAGATTGAGATGCATACGTCGCATTTGAAGGGGAATCCGACGCTCTCGTCCGCGCCTGGTGGAGAGATTGCGTGGAATCCGGGCAAGGACCGAGAAGAGGATACGGACGGTACGGCCATCGCAGGGGGTGCTTCCTTCGAAACGGGGATCCCGTCCGTTAATGAACCGCTCCATGGATCGGCCTTGTCTGGTGTTCCCCCACAAGCCACCGTGACCAACTACGGAACGACCGCGACCGAACGTCTCTCCCGCCAAGTGCAAGGCGGGGAATTCGGAGTCCTCTCGGATTTTCTGGAAAGTCTGGGTATACCGTCCCTGCCTGGCGGACTGGGCGATATATTCGGTGATAGCCGGTTGGATTTGGGCGCCGGTGTGCTGGGAGATGGGTTTGCAGGGGATGCGGAGATGAACGCGGAAGGCGCGGAAGAGGAGCAAGTGGAGACAGCCGTGAAGCCGGAGGATGAGTCCACGATCTTGCCGAAAGCGAGTAAAGCGTGAGTCAAGTCCCCTTGCTGTGGTTCCTCGTGGCTAATGCTGCGGTGTAGAGAGAAATACTTCTTGGCAGCGGCAGACCAGGCCTCGGGAACTCGTGATGAACGATTGGCTCGAGTCATCAAGGCAAAGTATGAAGCGGGGCTGCTGAAGCCGTACGATTATAGTCGAGGGTACGCAAAGATGTACAAATGGCTCGAGAAAAAGTAGGTCCGCTCCCCTGCTGTTCTCGGCCTCGCTGACCTTCTCTCTAGTGTTCCATCACCGACCACCCGGCAAGCTATTCTGCGTCCGCTATCCGTCTTCCGGCCTGCTTTCCGTGCGATCAGCCAGACGCTTAGCGATATCGACTTGGTGTTTGTCGAAGAGGCGTTTGAGCGGTTGATGCTTGATTACGATCGAGTGTTTTCAGGTGAGTAAACAAACGCCAACGATATGATCCGCCTGACTCGTCGATGGCAGCCATTCATACGCCTGCATGCCTCTGGCGCCGGACGGGAGAGATATACAAGGCCAACAAGGAATTCTCCGTCTTGACGGGCATTCCGTCGGCCTTGTTGCGTGGCGGAAAGATTGGCATCTACGAGCTGATGACGGAGGAAAGCATGGTGCAGTACTATCAGGTTAGTAGGCGTGTTGCTGGTCGTTGTCATAATGGCTAATAGGGCATGCATTTACAGCTCTTTGGCAGCATCGCCTTTGATTCAGGCAAGTTGCCGCGCGCCTTTGGAATTCGCATCAGCTAACCCTTTCGCTTATAGGCCGTAAAAGCTTGCACACCATATGCACTCTTCGCATACCGGACCGCCTAACGAGAGTCACAGCTTCCAGTACAACTCCTCTCCTGGGTCCCGCGGCCTACTCGACCGCAAATACACCGCTTTCCTCGCCCAAGGGCTCCTCGAATTTCGCACTGCCCGCGAGCCTCGCCATGACACGCTCGACGTCACAGCATGGATCGGTGACGCCGAATCAAGGGAGACCGACGCCCGCGCCTGGCGGGGAGGATAGTTTTAGGCTTGTCAAGTGCTGTTTCAGCTTTACGATTCGGCGAGATTCGTAAGTCTCCGCTTCCTCGTGTAGCGTACAATGTGTTGATCGTCGACTTGCCGCAGCTATGGGTTCCCTACGGCTATCGTGGGCAACTTCATCCCTTTGTAACTATCGCAGGTTATAGATCATCCCTTGGACCATCTTGGGTCGGCGCGTGCGGTGTGTCCCCATAACACACTTCGATGGCATATTGTCACAGTGCGACATGTTCGGATCAGGCCTTTTTCGTCTACAACCTGTTCCTCAGCGCTAGGACGTTCACGAGCGCGATACTCGGTTTCGAGCTATCGTTCAATAATCCACAGGTCTTCAGCGAATATGTGGTACTTTCCTTTCTGCGTCTCTACCATCAGTCGGAACCGGGGTTCTGCGTTTCCTGCGACTCTTCGGGTAGGGCAGTGCGTTGAATCTCTGATATCAAGGGTCCTAGATTGCTTGCGATGCTGTACCGTGCATCTAGCCGCCATAGTAAGTGGTCGTCATTTTCGTCCCCGTGAATCAACGAAAGGCGCCTGCACGTGTCCCGGCAAGTATCAGAAATGATGTCCGTCTCCTTTAGGAGTTCTTGTCTAAACGATTCATCGATATCTGCGAAAACAGAGTCGAGCTCCGATACGTATCGGGACGCCAGTGAGGCCCATTCAGCGGAACGCGTTGGATCTCCGTCAAGTGCAGCGTCGTGACATCGTTCGCATATTTCGCGGAATTTCTTGAGGCCAACTTCCATACTGAGGCGTCTGTTGAACTCCACGAAATCAATCAGCTCGGACGATTGCCCTCGAGGCACA
This sequence comes from Naganishia kalamii, assembly GCA_022813745.1. Classification (NCBI taxonomy): domain Eukaryota; kingdom Fungi; phylum Basidiomycota; class Tremellomycetes; order Filobasidiales; family Filobasidiaceae; genus Naganishia; species Naganishia kalamii. Next base: position 42,058 of record JAKLLX010000132.1, on the reverse strand, counting down.
TCGCGTGCAATACCCAGCCGCCGAGCTTCGAGAAACGTCGCTGCTGAAACTACGATCTGAGTTCGGCGCAGGTCATCGAGGCAGTCCAGGAAGCTCTTGAAAGCGGGTTCGTATGCAGTCCGAGGGTCACGTACGATGCTGTATAGGTTGGCAGCCGAATCGAGGCATTTATTCGTTAACCCTTGCGAGACCAGCTTCTGCTTCACGCACAACGCGTCAAAGGCATCTTTATCCAGGTCTATCCAAAATTGTTGACGTAGCTTGAGCGTTATCTGCTGGTCGGCTTCTGTGATAGGGTTTTTAGACTGCTCGCTCATTGTTTTCGACTCTGAGATCGAATGCACGACGTATGCATGCCCTTGACATTCGACTAGACGAAACAACCGGTGCGATGATATATACTGCTGTCACCTGTCTCGATGATTGCGACATGCCCCCTGCCGCGCACAAAGGACGAGCATATCCCTGAGTCCATGGCGCAATACCAAGCGGTGCTATCATGGGGGTATCGGCCGAATGCTGAGTCTAGCGATATTGATGGTGATGGTCTACCCGAAGCTGAAAGATCTTGCGCGGTGGACGCTGTGGACCGACTGATTGCGCTAGATATTACTCGCATATCGGCTTGCATGACCAGGTTATGAAACTGTCCACGGTGGAAGGATCAGGTATCGTTCTCGGCCGATACTTCTCAGCTAAAACTTGCTTACTCGCCGCACATCGCAAACGCAAGCCCTATTGGTAGCTCCCACTTCTTCAAATTGTAGCAGCCAAGCCCCCATGTGGAGACTCGGGTGTGGACAGGGGCGTCGAATCCAGAGGCGCGTGATACCAGTGCCTTGCATTGGCGGCAAAGGCCCCGGATTTATTCCTTCGAAGACGCTGCCGAACCCACCAGGAGCGTGATACGATTAGGATATCACTACTCTCTCTTGGCGCCGCATTTGTTGACGAGGCCTGAGACCGTCCGCTTTTGACCTGTCCGCAATGGATGAGCATGTGTCGATATCATATTTCTTAGAGGAAGAGTTTGATTTACCGGATCACCCAAAATCGCGTCTATGCTACCCCTTTAGTCGCATAGGTTGACCTGTTTGCCTACAAGTCGTCTTACATACCATATACGTCCATCGCATACCGGACCACCTAGTATGACGAGAGTGTTAGCTTCCAGTACGCTGGGTGCCGCGGCCCACTGTCCGCGAAAGCGCCCCTCTCAATACCCAAGGGCTCGTCCGCTCTCGCACTAAATGCAAGACTCGCCATGACAGCCCCCATGACAGCCGCCATGACATGCTGGATGTCATAGCGTGCAGGAATGACGCCGAAAGAAGAGTGATTGACGCCCGCGCCTGGTTGGGAGGATAGTTTCCAAGTCTGATCTAGTTGCTGTTTTAGCTTTATACACGTTATATATCCAAAAGGGATTCATACGCCATGCTGTCGCCATCTAGCGCGCATCCGTGTCGCAGAACTAGCTTTGTCGAAGGTAGCTGATCTTCCACATTGTTCTAGACATGTACATGTACTCCATACAATCATCGCGTTGAAATTCATTCTAGTATAGGCATTTTGAAGGGGAAGTGGATGTAACTGTTCTTGAATGAAGTACTTCGACTAAATGTACTGGATCATGCAAAGGCGCTTCATTCGCCTGTCACTATACTATTACTCGTGATACTCCTGATGAGCCTGATTACAGTTCCCCTGCTTAACATCCGGGTATTAACCCTATGATCCCGCGTTACGGCTGCCCGGAGCATACTTCATTGTGGGTACGTATCGAAAGGGTATAACTCTGGCTTCGCAGACTTCGCAACCTTGCCGACAAGGTACCAGGCCTGATACGGCTTCCGGAAGACGGGGGTGCTGCAGAGTTCCCTGTCAAGTTTTGTAAATATTCCTCCATGTCCCTCGATACTATAATCTTCCTCACGTACGTTGAGCGCTTTGTCGCCGCCATTGGTGCGCAAACGCGACTGACTGTTCTGAACGGCTTTCCAGTAGGTGTTAGTGGATTCGTCGAGCACCTTCACCTAGTCATCGTTGTCGAAAGTCTTCCGTAGGTTTGACAGCGCAGTCGTAGCCAAAGAGCCGTTTTCCTCGAAAGAGAATACATCCTCCTTCAATGCGGAGTCGAGCATGGCCCGAAACTTTTCAACGGCGGGAACTAGCTTGTTGAAAGTGGTCCACGCTTCGCTGCGATTGAATTCCAGGAAGTCGGCCAGGTAGGAGTGACCTGGCGATGCGGCAACGAGACCTTGCTTTCGACCCCTGAGGAACGTATCTGCTGAGACGACGACATGAGCAACGCGCAACTCTTCCAGGTAATTGATATACTTTTCCAACCAATATCCTTGACTCTGTACGTATTCGTACATACGGACAGCGTCATTGTAGCATTTGTTCGGTTGCCCTTGGGAGTCACGCGAGAGCAACTGCTGCTCAGAGCACATCTGGTCGCAGGCAGTACGACTCATGTCGATCCAGACTTGTTGGCGCTGCGCGAGCGTAGTCTTCTGGTCGGTCATTGGTACTGGAAGATCTTGATGTTCGCGCATGTTTCTTATCCTTGTAATTCGATGCAAAGGTGTCACGCCGATACAATGACTGGCATCTGCCTCGGCGGCCCATTCCTTGCCTTATTTATACTGCTGTTCGGCTCGTTCTTGCAACGGCGACATGCCCCTGGCGTGTACAAAGGAAAGCTGTACACCCGAATGGAAAGGCGCCCATCGAAGCGGTGAAGGATTCGAGCATCGAACGAATTTCGGGTCTATCGATACGAGGCGATCGTCTGGTGGATCTGGTTTGACTGTGTGTGCATGACAAGCTGAAGTAAGAATCAGGCCCGGATTCTCGATCGGTTATGATTTACTTACAGCGCCTTTGATGGCAAGTTGGGTGTCAGGTGACGATCAGGCGGAAGTGCGCACGAATGACGCCATATCGGGTTCCTTTCACGACCCGAGCGATGCGTCCATATGGCTTTGTTGCCGGTGATGCGACGCTTACGCCGCTGAGGCAGTCACAATCGTTGTCCGAATTCACTGGCCGTGACATGGGTTGAGGTCCAAGTCCGAGCCGAAGCCGGACGAAGTCGCATCTCACTGAATTATTGTTCGGAACATGTACATGTACTCCCTACAGCAATTGTGGGAAACTCATCTGTTATAAGCATCTTGAGGGAAAAGCGATTGGATTTGTTCTGGAATGAAGGACTGGGCACCAAGTACTAAATCAAACAAAGGCGCGTTCGATTCACCTGGTACCATACTATTGCTCGCGATGCTCCTGCTGAGCCTGATTACAATTCCCGATGGCTGACATCGATCATCCTGGTAAGAAACCTAAGACGCCGCATCACGTCTGCCCTGAGCATACATCACCATCGGATTCGGGAAGAAAGATAATGCCTCTGGAAAGGGTTTCAGACGGTTTCATAGCCTATCCTACTACAAGGTAGGAGGAATGAGGTTGCTTCCGGAGGACGTGGATGCTCCAGTATCCCTTGTCAAGGTTTCTGAACATTCCCTCACGTTCCTCGAAAGTTTCCCCCTCCTCTCGCGCTTCGGTTCGTCATCGATGGGTATCTGCCTCAAGTTATCTTGCAGAGCGCCGTGACAAGTGCTGATGAACCCAGTAAGCGCTTCCCGCTGTTCATGATCGTTGGCAGTGACATGCAAATTTGACAGCGCGGTCGAAGCTCAGCTCCATGCCAATGAAGGTGAAGGGGTTTTGTTCGGGTGAACTCTCCATGACGCAGGTCTCGCAATGGAATAGGACTGATTGGGATTGGACACAGTTTTTTCAGGCACAGACTTTTAAGGTGCAGCTGCGACTGGGAGGCGCCCTCACCGTTCGCACGCAAAGTGTTCTTGTGGTCCGAAAGGTGTGGTGAGCTGGCATCGGTGGGAGTGCTGGGAGATGCGAGGCGCGAGAGCGCATAACGATTGCTATCTTCGCTGTCGGTATGAGTTTTACCTTGCTGCGTTCCCTATGGGCGATCGGCTGAAGCTGCCAGAGGAGCTGTCCTGAATGACGCGTCAAACATAAGTGAGCATTCATCACGTAAGGTTTGTAGCTGGGGTGCGCAGAGGTGCGCATACGGTTGACTGGGGTGCGCGAAGGCAGGATCGTGATCACCCGAGTTATTCAAGAGGTTTTGTAATTTGGGGGTAAGCGAAAGAACAATTCCGTCTGCTCACCGACTTTGTACAATGGCGAATTGACGTATCAATACTGATGGCTCACAAAGTTGAATTACTTGGCTACAGATGCTCTGCGCCGAATACCGCATGCGCCGCGAAACACAGGAGGAGAACGTGGCTTGTGGCCTCGCCATATGATGTGTGACTCTCAGGTTAAGCCTGAGTTACAGAGAATGACCTTTTTGCAACTACATCCTTCGCAAATATCTTCCCTCGCGGGACATCAATCAAGCTTGCGACTAAAACTTCCAGCGGAACCAACGGAACTGATGACAAACATCATAGTCAGCCGTGTCGTTCGAAGGCGCCTGCTCACCTAATGTCACCACACGAGCTGATACGCATGACTCAGGCGATGCCCATGAGATTGGAGTCGAGGTGAAGCTGGGATACACGATTCCAAGGGCCGACAAGGATGAGTTTCGAAATCAGGAGTGGTTAATGCACTTGGCCTTGGTCCTAAGTGAGACATGGCGGCTGCACGGCGAAGCAGTGAACTCGAGTCTCTGCGCTGGGTGATCTTGTCAGGGACGGAACCAGGTATAAGCTGGGACTTATCGAATGGACCGGCAACGTCGTCAACGAAGAGACAGGATGGATTGAAGGACAAAGACAGCGAGTTTGAACCACTAGCGATCAGTGTTGAAGGAAGGTAAAACTATTGATCTTGACGTATGATCTTACTCTAAGGAGCAAAGACGGATTACAACAAAAAGGAAGAGTGGAAAGCTAGCTATATATACCTATTCCGAACTGTATACCATTCTAGTCATTGAGTCCGCTCGACGAAGTCCTCCTGATGAAGCTTCGCAACGAAGTCTTCTTGACGCAGCTTCGCAACGAAGTCTTCTTGACGCAGCTTCGCGACGAAGTCTTCCTGGCGAAGTCTCCTTGACGGAATCTTCTTCGTGAAGATTGAACTGATGACTTCGCGACGGAGTGTGATTGATAAATTGATTGATTGATTGATTGATTGATTGATTGATTGATTGATTGATTGATTGATTGATTGATGAGTGCGATACTTCTTGACGAAGTCTTGCTGACGAAGTGTTCTATGTAGAGACACTTCGCGGAAAGGTGTGTGTCATTCATGACAGACCCTGACTTGTACACCCCGAGCGCACGCTCCGCTCATACTTTCTGCATCGTGGTACGCGTGTGCGCACACGTCTTTGCCGAGTCGGTCGAGGCTGGTTTGGAGGATGTGCTGCTCGGGTAGGATTTCGGCAGCGTTGTCTCGGATAGATCGGGGACAGTCGATCTTTGAGAATCTCAAGTGGGTAAGGCCGGGATCGATGAGTGCCACTCTTCGCATCTGATAAAGCAAGTCAGTCTACAATCCGCTTTTCGGAAAAAGAACTCACCATCTTTGGTACATTCACCATACGCTTTGACCCCCAGGTCGAGGAACCCTTCGGTTCGACGACCACAGCCATGTCCCCTCTGCAGAGCTCGGAAAGCGGACCCGCAAATTCACCACCATATCCGACGAGTATGTCTTCACCCCTTTCATCCCCTTCATAAAGACCTTGCGGGCTTACGAGATGGGATGACCGCGGACGGAGTTGGTCCTGGCAGCCGGCAGCGATCGTCGGGACCGTTTCTCCGACAAAGACCACGAGTGGGACGTCTTGCTGTTTCGAACGGAGGATCTGTACGTGAGGTATGACTTGCAGACTTTCCAGGTCGTTCGTATTGACCTGTTACAACGGGCCAATGAAACCCTCGATGGTGGCAATTTCATCCCAAGAGACAGACTTGATGGTGGAGTGCAGCCTTGGGGCTGACCATGCGAGCACCAGAAACGAGGTGTTGAGTTCTTTCTCGTCGATCTTGTGCACGACGTGTCTGTCAAGAGAATACCGACAATCTCGAGATAGCCGAGTCGCGCTGAGCCGGACGAGTCTCAAGCGAAGTTCATCGCAGTCCCACGCCCTGATACCTTTCCTCAAAGCGTCCAGTTCCTTCGCTTTTCTCCCTCCAGCAGCAGCATCAACCGCGGCGTACTCGGGCGAGTTTCAAGACGGATTTAGGCGCCCAAGACATCCAATGACGCAATTTCTAAACCATCGACATATCGCTGACGGAAGGGTAACGGGGTATATTTGCAGTGTGAGGACTTTTTACTGTCTACGGAAGCGCTAACTGCATTGAGCGGCGGACTGTCTGCAAGGCATACACTGACTGCAAACCAAGTACGGCAATGCGGTACAATGACCTCTGATTCTGTTTGCGGTCAGGCAATGCTTTCGCCTGCCTGCCCTGGTGACTATATATAGCGGTACACCTGGCCGTCCTAATAAGACTTACCCTTCATCCATGTCTTATGAACTTGTTTCACTATATCTCAGTATCTTCAATAGTCACCAGTCATAGTTAGGATTAGCTACCCTTTCTACTACTTGCCTAATTCTAGTATAGAACGCCTTATTGCAAATCGAACCCAATCTTCGTCTAGTAAGCCTTTACATCTTGCAGAAAGTTCCACACTTGATTGCAACTAGTTTCGCCTGAGGAACGCTTCAACTATTCTGTTGATTAAATAGGAATGCACTGTCATGAGGATGGACATTCAGCGTGCTGGTTCCTCCGTCATCAGCGTGGCAGCTACGTCAAGTCACTACAAATGTAGCGCAGCACCTTTGTATTCTGGGAATCCATTGACAGCGCAGCTACAGCCATACAGTTGTCAGCAATGTAGTATGACATATTTGCGTCGTAAAAACTCTTCCTCACAAAATTAACACCACTCGCTGACTGCATCTATGGCCTTCACTGCAGAGTGGAAATGCTAATTGCCAGATGTGCACGGGACTGCAGTATGGGTGAGCATGTCGTACGTCGTTTTTGAAGACTAGTATCACACTTGCCCTGCTCCCCGGATGGCTACATATAGCGAGCCATCTGGCTAACTTAATTGCTGCCCGTGTTTTAGTCGAACCAGAAGTTACATCCAGTAGTGGACTCGCGATCGGCATGCTACTCCGCACACTGCAGGTTTTCAAGTGTCGCTCAGTCTAATGAGAGTGTGTCACTGGTGCCCAGTTCCCTCTACCAACGGCAGAGCTAACAGACGAAGTAAGATAGGTATCTCGTGTCATGGATGACACCCAGCTAGCCTGAACACGCTCCAGATGTCAGCCAGCACTGGTCTATCCATAGCATCAAATCCATCTTCTGTGAATCGATCACATCAATATCACCCGTCAATCAATCATCCGCATCGAGCAATCACTCGGCAATCAATTGATGTCACAGATTGGGCAAGGGCGTTAGCGCCGACATCAAACCTCCAAAGGCAGGAAAAGGAACAAAGAACCGTGTTGTCGAGCTGAACCACAGTGCAATGAAGCGCCTCAAATCCAGTTCCATCGCATCAGCTTAGTTGCATGAACGGAAGACATCTTTTTGAGCCGCTTCGCGACTTCATTTTGATTAAATCTCGACTCTAATCTGATCATATCCGGCTCTAGGCTTAACGCCTACTGCTGATCAAATGTGGTACTTAAAGAGTGGCACTGGCTGTCCTATTGCTCTAGATATCCGAACAGTGACGAAGCTGAGATGAAGAAGCTACCCTTCGTCTGCCACTTCAGCAACGATCATCAGCTCTGTCTTCAGTAACAAGATTACATCGCTCGTATCAGATCTCTTAACGACGACGGTACTATCAGGTGTAGCGGATAGACCACCTGAGACGACTTGCCCGTGCCATTACAGCTGATACCTCTAACTCAGGTACTTGCTAAGACCTAAGTTATTCCTCAAAGTTATACCTGGGTGGACAACCGGAGGTAGCTGATCCTGGCGAAGCCTTACAGGCTTGGCATCTCTCTAATCCAGGTGAATCAATGGAAACAATAGAAGTGCCGTTGGTTATCACGGAGAATGCGGTTGCCATGTACTGAGATCAATTCACCTTCACTGGTAGTAATAGAATGTGGATATTATACTTGATATTATACTCACTCATACACCATCATACACGATAATACACTCGACAATATGGGCGGTAATGTCAAGGTGATATCCGAGATATTATGTCACTGCGTGAACCAACTATGTATTGGGTCCCAAAACACACTCGTAACACCGCTATTTTTGCGTGTTTTGACCTTGTTACGAGGTCGAATACACGCGTGTTTTGAACATGCAATACTTAGGTCATTCGGCCGACATACTCAGTCAATACACACCCAATACTCGCCAGAATTTAGTTTGGGAGCACCGTGTTTTGGGCGAGTATGGGCGGAGTATGTGATAAATGCGAGTATTGACCGTGTTTTGGAACAGAATACACAGTTGGTTCACGCAGTGATTATGTGTAAGACGCAGAGATAACAGGACTGATAATTGCAGAGAAAGCTTTTCCAGCTCGAGCTATTACAACGATCCTAGTCTAGCCGTGAGAGCTAGAGTACGCACGATAATTGGATGGTTATTCAGGGTATTTCCGTACGCTGGATATTACCGATACAGAGAATTAGGCACGATAAGGGATAGCGGAGGCTTGTGTCACTCCACCCAGGGAATCAGAGGGTGATCATAAAACATGGGGGGGCTACGACTAGCAAAGGAGCTGCCTTACATACGTATTCTAGAAAGCAAGGTTCCCACACCTTGCTTCAGCTTGCAAAGACTGTCGCACTTGCAGAGGTTGACGCGCGGTGCGCAGTTGGTAGCTGTAGCAATGCGGGCACGAGCTACGAAATTTGTCGGGCAGTGCAAGATTTGTATTGCCTGCAAAGTCTGCAGGGCGAACTTTGCATCACCTGCGAGTTTTGCGTCGCAAGGTTTGCATTGCCTGCAAATTCGTAAACCTTGCGTTCTGGACTCGCGTACAATGTTTGTGGCGCCTGCCAATCTTATGCTACCTGGTAAGGCTGCTGGTGACAGAGGGCTATTATTAGGCCTTCGAGTATCGCTGGCTGAGTCTAGTTCGGCAGTAGGCCAAGTATACTAGAGTCAACATATGCAATAAAGCGGTTGCTCTAGATGCTATTCACAAGCAGCGGCAAGGAGGCACCGTGTCTCTTCAGTTACCTCCCCCACCCTTCCGGGTAGAAGACAACGTCCCAGTGGCTAACCCCTCCAGAGTTGCAAGTTGCCTTTCCTCCTGAGGTTGATCAATCGGCTGTGTTCAGCGGGAGAAAGTAGATGCCTGAACATCTCGCGAAAGAATCCAACATGGCCTTTGAAGCGGATATGCTGAAGGAGCTTGCGCAGGGGAATACGGCTTCGCTTCTTTCGTTGCCAGTAGAGCCATAAGGCCCTTCGTACGCCTTCGAAACGTTCGCCCATGCCCTTGCCGATCAGGAAGAAACGTTGCTTGTTGTCCGCGGACCTTGGTATAGTGGATAGTATAAGCGAAGTCGTATCGCAGTAACCAGATGTCATTACCTTACACGTATTTGATATCACCCGCAACGCATAAGTGTCGCTGAATATCATCAACCTCGACAGAGTCATTGCCCTCGTCGGAGTCCCGAGCCAAGATGACCTCTTCGTCTGTCGCGGGTGCGTGGTCTATCTTACTTGAAGGTATGAAAGCACGACCGTTGTATGAGGGATCTTAGCACACGTTGGTATTACTTGTGTTCTCAGATGGATCGACGTCAAATACCTGAATGGGAGCGAAGGATGCTTGCACTCAAGGTAGCTTCGTGATTGAAGGTGTATCAAAGGGTAAAATAAAAAGGTCATTGGCTATTACAAGTGAGGGCAATGAGCCTCTATATATATCTGTCGGTCTAGGCTGGGAGGATATCCTGCGAGATTCTATTCGTGATAGTATTCGAGATAATATCGAGTTTCTGCGATATTATCCAGTTTGCGAGATATTTTCGCATTCGGGGGATATTATCCAGTTTGCGAGATAATATCGGATTCGCGAGATATTATCTAGTTTGATATTGGCAATAATATCTGAGATAATATCGAGATCCTGTGATAATATCCAGTTTGCGAGAGAATATCGTATTCGAGTGATAATATCCAGTTCGCGAGATGATATCCGATTTGAATGATGATACCAGCCTCGAGGTGTCAAGTGGTGGGCCGAGTCAGAGTCGGAAACAGATCAGTAGATGTGGTATGTGGAATGATAGCAATTGAGAAAGAGCTTGATAACAGGTGGAGAGCGTAGGCGAAGAGGTATCGCATGGGGAAGACAAGGTATGAAGGGTTGTATCATTACACCAGTACTCGGGCTGTCTCTGCAGAAGATATTGGCCCATGATCGACTGGGTTGCAGGGTATCCGGATACAAAGAGTCTGGAAGACATCTCCGAGAACGCGGCTGATCATGGGGCATTTGCGGACTTCTGGTCCAACTGCCTACGGTATGCAACACCCCAATCTAGAGAATACGAGTCAAAAGAAATACCTCACCATGACAGTCATCTCCTCATTCTGACTGCCATCATATGCTTGACCAAGCTCTTGATATTGCTGTGCCCGTGCGTGATCATTGTTCCGTCGGACAAGGTGACCACATTGCTGGGAGAACAACCTTTTGTCGTCGAAGATAGTGCCACCGTTAAGGCTTTCCTCAATTCAAAAATCACAGTGAAGAATTATGTCACTTGGACCGATCTTCATGGTAACGTCGAATGCATTACTTCAGGTCCTGAGTCGGGATCAGATGACTCCGGAGACTTCGACAACCCCGATTTCGAGGCAGATGAGGAAGGATCCGATGACTCGTCCAAGAGCGTGGGTCCGGAGAAGTGGGCGGAGTTGGCCAGAGGAAGTTATATTCGGGACAAGGTTAATTATCGGCAATCTTCGACATCACGAGTCCCTGACATTCATGTTGGGTAGGTCGCCACCAGCTTCGTTGCTCGTTACGGAATCATGGATCAAGAGAAATTAGTATTCGCTATTGTGTAGATGCATTGCGGCTTCTTCGCCTACCAGCCATCGATACAGTCCCGCGTTCAGCGGGTCATTGTCACGGCAAATGCCAAGGTCGGTATATATCTGACCATCCAGACCGGACCAGCGCCCACCCTCGCGCCAATGGAAAGGCTACTAGAGGATATCGAGACGGCATGCGATGAGCTCGGTTTGAGCCCATAGAGAACCGGCGCAAGGAGTTGGACGACATGTCCAATGCACTGTATGTTCTCGGAAACCCTCCCTTCAACAAAATCTCAAGGGAGCAGATCCGGAGAAATCCCCGCAGCACTCACTCACAATGCAGAACATAAGGAAGAAGGGTGAGTTAGTCGCATGAGTCAGCGTCTATCTTTTGACATATTGCGAATTTCCCTCCAACTCTGAAGAAGACGATGGTTACCCTGGGCGATCCGAACAGCAAGGAGCACTCGAATTGGCAACTGCAACTTTTGGATATGCATCGCAACGCCATCCAACGAAATCGAGCTTTGCCCATTTTGGTGCCAATTATGCTCCCCGGCTGCAAAGAAGTTGGTGATGAGGCATGGTGCAAGTGGTTTCAGTCTTCGGCGCATGAAATAGGCATCCACGAGTCGGCCATGTCGTCCGGTCTTGTTTCCGGTCATCTTCCGGCTGTCCGAGCGGTTAAAGAGCCAAAGCTACTGGAAAAACGCGCAGCGCATGTCTCCCCGCCAGGTGCCGAAATCGAGGAGGTCCTCAAATATCTGTGGGATTTACTGTCCGTGGGGAAGAGGTGTCTATTTTCTGATGAAGTGCCGTTTCTGCCTAGAGTATGGATCAACCGTAGTCAAGTAAGTTGCGATGTGGCACAATCTTCTCCTCGCTGAAAATACCTACTTGGTACTCATCAGGCAGTTTTCCGACATCTCCGCTTCACTGTAGCGCTCGGAAAGGAAAGCGTCGGGCCTGTAGCGGTACGTGGCCGAGAGCCTTGCAAAATGGTATGCGACCACTTTTGACAACACAGATGGTACGCTTGACGTCCATTACATGGCTGTCATAAAGTGAGGACTGACCCTATAAGAGACGAATATCGTTGTAGAAGATCCTATAAACGTGCGATCATAGATATTGCTACAGTATCAGTCCTTTTGGTGGGTGTCCTTTTGGTGGGTCCAGTCGATATGTGTCATGATCACGGTGTGGCTACTTAGTTTGGAGACAAGGAACAGTAAGCTAGACAAGGCGCTTGATGCGGAGAGGTGGAAGTGGAGGAGGGGAAGAAGGGAAGAAGGGGCGATCAAGCGCGATTTCATAGGAGCATAGCTACGGAAAGGTCACAATCTGGCTTGTTTGTATAGACGTTCGGAATCGGTGGCGATCTGATCCCTCCGGGGGATCCTGAGCTAACAGCTATCTGATTTGTCGGCTTTGGCTGTCCGGCGCTGAAATCTCGAGCAAGTCTTGCACACAGTAGCTTCGGGATTATCGCATATCAAAGGGTGCTTCATAAGTCGTGGGGACTTTGACAGATATATATTCAACAACGACCAGAATGTCCGGTGTATAGACCTGTTCACATCTGGGCCTTGGCTTGGGGAGGATAGTTTTCCTAGAGCCGGTGAAGGATTCGAAGTATCTGGAGTTTCAGAAGTTTCAGAAGTATCCGAAATATCCGAAGTATCCGAGATTACATCGGCGTTGCATCAGCGACACCACTCGAGACGGAGCTGATCAATTGGCGAGATGCCAAGGAGTGCCACTGTGCAGGTCCGTATCTCTACACACGGTGCGAACAGCGGCTGATCCAAGCCCGTGGCACGTGCTGATAGCCCAGGTGCAAGAGTTTTTTCCAGCTGTCCTATCAATGCTTTATCGAGGAATTGAACGGCCTGTTCTCGGGAAGCCGGAAACGTAAGAAGAAGAAGACGCGCCGTGGATGTCATGGTGGAGAGGAGACAATTCTGCACGTCACTGAGGCTGCACAACTACGCTGCAGATCTCTACGCTATCGCGGTCCAGTACTGAAAGCCTAATATGGAGGAACTGAGGAGTCTTCCCAGCTTCCTTGACTCCTATCTCGAGGAACTCGTGAAAAGGAAGGGCATCACGACTCCTGTCGTCATGACAATCATGTTGAGCAAGGGGGCCATTCTTCCCACAACACTTCCTGGGACTAGCAGGTATGCCACGACGTATCCCTGACTACGCCGACGCCTTCGAAGGATGGAACTACATTTCAAGTGTAGGATCAATCATTTCAGTTGTAGCTACAGCAATCTTCCTATACGTAGTTTACGCACGCCAGACTGCTGCTCAAACAGGACCTAAGCCCAAAGAGTGTCGCTGTCGCCCTGCAAAACTCGACCATGACACGCTTGCTCCTATCTAAGAAGTGCCCACCTGCGTCGCTTTCCTTCACAGGGCGTGAGGGAGACAAAACGATTTTGGTTCGCTTTTACGCAGTCGCGCTTGCGTTTGCTATCGTTTGTCGGTCTCTTTGATGAAGCATTTTGCAACAATTTCGAACCGCGAGTTGTACCTCCGATGACTCCGCAAGTCGCTGTGTCCCAGATCTCTTATCTACCCTGCGCTGAAAGGTCCACCAGAAATGTGCTGCGAGATCTGAGAAGTGCCTTGAATGCTGAGTCTTGGTCGCGACCTCCATATCATCAACGGTGACACCTATATATAGTCAAGGTCGGCTGGCCTTGGAGGAGTTTCGCTCGTAAACTCTCACTTCCTTGCAATATAGATCGTGTATTTCTTGCTGTTGACGCAACACGGCTTTGCGGGATGGCGCCCTGGCGACCGAGGAAATCTCGCTGCATCTCCCGCTGCAAAATTGCGTTCCCCCTCGGTTGAGGCTTGAACCCCAAAACGTCGCCCCGCCATACAGGCTGTTCCAGTTGTGAAGTCGGAGCGTCACCGATACCAACTCCTTGTTCTTCCGTCGCGATACAGCTTGATGATCGCCAGTTGGGCGGGCTCTTAGCATGGGCAGCTCGCAGATACCCCTGCCTTTCAATAGCTCCTTCTCCTTCATGACGTGCATTATAGTCCCCGGCATAAAGGAGATAAGGGGCCCAGACGGCGACACGGAGTGGAAAGCTTGCGGTAAGTTCTGTGAAGTGCCCTGAGTTACCAGAACTCGCGCAGCTGGACGTCGTCTTCTGTTTATGCTTTACCAAAATTCGAACGAAATGGAATACTCCTCATTTTGATATCGACACTCTCATCGCAATGCTCGAGACCGGAATACAAGAGGGGATTCGAATCTGAAGCCTCGCTATATATATCTAACAGGGAAACCAGAGGTGGAAGAAACAATACTCGTATGATATTTCGATTGCAAATAGTTTGATTGACGCGTGACGCTAATCACGCTCGTGATCACATCTCTATTAGGAACTAACGGAACCGATGGCGGACACCACGGCCAGCCGTGTAAGCCTTGATCAGCTGATATTCTGACATCAGCTGATACCTAGAAGTCAGCTGATGCTTGCTAGGACCTAAGTCATTCATGACAGGAAGCCCGACCAGGGCCTCATTGACATATCCTGCTAAACCCCTGGATTCCTGAATCCAAAATTGATCCGAGACTCTTCGGTGCATGCTTCCGCAGTTCCGCTCAACATTTAGCAGTACGATAGAAGTTCTCCACATATGATCTCTATCATCTGATCATAGATAGTCGGTTCGTGGGCATTTCTGCTATGCTCTAGTCAACATCCTCTTTAGAATAGACGTATCTCAGCCGCCGATCGCAAATCAGACGAAACTCGCGCTGGCTCACAGACACTGAGATATGATGCAGACCATGAAAGGACAGCAGTATGAGCAACCAGCCGCGCACGTCAAAGAGCGACCAGAACCAGGTGTAGGACGACGGTGAAGATGCAAAACATAACGGGCAAGTGTGCGCAATCTTTGGCCTTTCCTCTCAACGGAAAGATTACCGATCATCTAAGAGCGAATCGCCTTTGGCACGTACGACCCAATAGGCCGCTGGCTGAGAGATACGAAAGGATCAAAGAAGAGAAGAATCAACCTCGTAGGACAGAAGAGGCCAATTACATTTAACGCAGAGAAAGGGACCAGCGATATGACAAACCTGGCTCCGCGACCAAGATATCCCCGCAGACGTAATGGAGGATGCCACGACCGTCATGCCGGCCGTGCTGCGTCGAATCTCTCACAACAACGCACCACACGTCCGAATGGAGAACGGCATCTTCCTTTCTCAAGACTGTCTGTAGAGATATGGGGGTTCGAGGGGGATGATGAATATGAAATGAATCACTCACCAAGATGGATCGTAGTCACAATAAGATGTGCTCTACCTGAGTCGAACTGACGTAAACTCGGAATGGGTTGCAAAGTCGTTCCGAGTTGGAGGAAGAGGTGTTGAGAGGAGACTTGATCGTATAACGGTGATTAACATAGACGAGGGTACGATACAACTTGCCGGAGCTCTGCCTTATATCCCTTTTCCTTCTCCTTCATCCATCCATCATTTCATCTCGGGAAAAGTGTCTTGAAGTCGAAAAGAGTACGGAGCGTTTGGAAAGAGTGTCGTAGGGTGCGGAGCAGTACGGAGGAGTACGCTAGCGGTCGAAATAGTGTGGTGTCGTATGTTGGAGTGCGGTGGAGTACGGAAGGGTGCGGAAGGGTACGAAAGAGTACGGAAACATACGATAGCATATGATAGCATATGAAAACATACGAACGCGTACTCTGGCGTCGGATTCGATCGAGAAGTCGGAGAATGACGCGACAAAGGCGAATGACGAATCATTCCCTTACACTGTCCGACTAGTTCTTTTGCTGAGTGTCTGGCGGAAAGAGTCAAAGGTGTATATTTGTACACTATCTTGCATGCAACGGAGTTTATGGTGGATCAAAGGTGAGATAACCCTTCTAGCTTCTCTTCTATATCGGTCTGACTTTGTTTGAAGCATGCGCCTAGCATACCTTGAAATGCATCATTCCGGGAAACCCCTTGATCTGAATGCGCTTTCACGTCGTCGCGCCGCTGAGTGTAACGGTTGTATCATCTACATCCTGCCGTTCGTAAGTTCATCCGCGACTCCACTTCCGTACACATGAGAACGGATCTTCATCCTTTGTCAGCGTCATCTCGGAGCATATGTCGGTTCAACAAGTCGACCCGCCAAGAGAGAAGAGGAGCATACCGGCAGATCAGTCAATACCCTCTTCGCTCAGCCTCGGGAAGATCTCGGCAGCTTTCCTCCGATGGACGCCATTCACGAGATGACGCCCGGCTCTCCTCTGTTCGCGATGTACGGTATCGAAGGAAGTTTCATCGGCTGTTCTGGGATCGCGAAACGTCACGCGCTCGAAGACAACCTCGGCCCGTTTCTTCAGTTCAACGTGTTCGACAATCCCGTGAATGGACTGTCTGGCGCGATGCCATTGAGGCTAAGGAGAGCTGTGGCCCTTCGCTACTACATTCTGGCCCGACACTTCGCGGAAATCGGCATGCCCATACTTCCACCTCTGATATTCGACCCGAATAGCCGCAGCTTCCACTTCGTGGTCGAGGCTTGGAGAACCATCTATGGTCCGGATTTTCCGAAGTGGCGGGATGACATGGCGGCATTCCTCTGCCGCGGCCTCAGACGAGGTATCAAGCTAGCCATCGCTAAAATTTTGATGAGCGGCAATAGCGCCGATCACTTGCTGACGTGTTAGTGATGCGAGGTGGCGAATAAGCCTCCATGCCCTTGCCCCATCCCTGACATGAGCGAAGTTGCAAAGTTCCAATCTCGCACTTCGGCAAAGTGCTGGCAGACGAAGTGCGGGCAGGCGAGTCCAGGTGAAGGGCCAATTTGACAACTCTTTCTAGGGAGATCTGATGGTAGAGAGCCAATGAAGGTGCAGCTCTCTACAAGCTCACCTTCGGTGGGCGATCTAGTTGGAATCAGAACGGCTAGCCTTCTTCCAGAAACGATCACCCCCAGTTGCCCCCAAACATGGTGTGCGCGAGGATGCCTCACACATTTTCCTACGACGCGACAACTTCAACACGGGCATCGAAAGTTTTCGTCCAGATGAAGGGGTTATGCGTGATGAGCTGATATTGCCTGAACAGCGCTGGTATGAGCCATCCCTTGTCGGCGGCGGGAGTAGAGATCCTCCTGGAAGAGAATGTGATACGTGGGATACCTCGATCACAAGTCTTTCTCGCGACCCTCCAAAGTCAATCGTAGACTGGGGGCGCTTTCTTTCGCTTGTGATCGTAGTCGGCCAAGACTGGAGCGAAGTCGGGAAATCCAGACTCCCGACCAGCGATGTGTCGGTACGATAATGCTGGGACCTTCACTGCTTGATGTAGCTCACGACCGTGACTTCAGCAAACCTACGGGATCAGCTCATCGGTTCAGCTCGCCAGTGTCATCTTCCCCCACCAGTACCATCTTATCTCCCCAAGCTGACCTTGCCTCACCCTTGGGAGACGGATAACTCTGGCCTATCTCTTTCATTAAGGATATGCATATACAGAAACTCTCAGATAGTGTTGTAATGGGCCATGCTATATGAATTCGCCGAACTTTAGTCGCTGAAATGAGTCCGATAGGCGCGTTTCGTGTTAGAAAGGGAGCGTGGGGTGGCACAGTGATGATTGGGTAGCTCGGGGTCTAAACTGTACAATGCTACAAATTGGTTTTGTGACGGCTATAGGATGGAGCCGAAGACGAACCTTCTGCTGGCCAAGTCCCTGCGGATATATTCGATCGTTCTCCCCCTGAACAACGTTTCAGCTTGCTTCCGTTAAATTCCGAAAGCCGCTTAATGGGCTTCCCATCTGATATGTTCAGTGAATATCCACTTGCTCCTATGCATGATTGCCTTATCTCCTGGCTTTGGATTCGATTTCGCATCAAGAATGTTGAGTGATTATCTACTTTCTCCTCATCAAAGCCGCTTGATGGACTCATCCCTGATTCGATGTGCATCAAACACGTTGGCACACACGACTTGACACAGTTGATCTGCCTTCACAAGATCTTGAAATTACTCCTGGCTGGCCATTGATAATTCAGGAATTCCGCCTGCTCCTGAACGCGTCTGGACCGATCGCAGCTCTCGATCTGGGTAGATTACAGCGGGAAACGTGTTCTGCTATAGTGACATTCATGGCGATGTGTCTCTTCGATCTGCCATACATCCGCATCCACTGTCTGTCCAAGCAGTTGAGACCTTCCGCCTTGGACATCAGTACAATGTGATGCAAAATTCTGTACAAGTATAATGCTCGGCACACCATGACTAAAGCTGGGCATGTGTGGACGACGAGGCTATAATTTGCTGTCATGTGCCAACAGGGAGGAAAATGATTCCGCTTTCGCCGGGCGCAGATACTGACGTCACATACGCCTCGGACACGTGCGGCTACGTGGTTAAGTCTGCTACCCAACCGGACCAATCGTTCGGGCTGGCAAGTCGGTGCTGAGCTGCTTGGGCTTCGACACACATAAAACGAAGTAGGTGAATGTAACGAGTGCATGCATCGAAGGATTTGATATGATACAGGTACCAGCAAGCTCAAATTGTCCGTTCAAAAACATAGAAAATAGATCGGAAGAATATGAGAACGTAGTCAGCTGATGGTGTCGAGTTTCCTTCGGTAGCTACTTCTGTTCAGGTGCGGTGACCATTATAGTTGGAACGGTCACATCAGAGGTGCGCGAGGTATCAACCGGTTCGCGGTCGCTTCGTTGATCGTCCTCGACAGGCTCCGGTAACCTTTGAAGGGCTTCCAGAATCGCCTTTTGGATGTTGGGGTGATCGCTGACGAATCCCGGAATTGTCTCGACCGATACTTCCAAAGTTACGTCTGTGAAAACGTGATGCGCCATCATCCCGATCACTTCTGCCAGCGACGGAGTTGGGCTTGGGGAAGGAAACCCTCAACAAGGGGAATCCCGAGGGTCCTGAAGCGTTCTCCGAATAGCTGATTGTCAGGCGCTTTGGTGCTCTCTTTAGGCCCACTTCTATCGCAAGGGATTGACAGTCGGCAAGTAACTCGCGGGTCCGCTCGCCGTTCTCCATCGTCCAGTGGCCAAGACCTTCTTGTTTACCCAGCCAGCCGTGAATCTCCTTCCATAACACTCACACAACGCGTCAAAATGCTGTATACCGAGGCGCGCATACTTTGGCGCTACAGCGCTTAGCCCGGATATATCGCTAAGATGGTTTATACGCAACTCGAGCTCAAATTTCCGGAAGCCACACCCAATTTACGGTCTATATGTCGCGTGAATGCCAGGCGGCCGACGTTTCCAACGGCGTTGTAAGATACAAGTACGATCCCGGCGACTGGTTGTCGGTTCCCGATATACACCCGTTTGCTCCGCAGGAATGCTATGCAGTGACCATTACGTACAGGGGGTATAGAGCTTGTGGGGACACTAACTATCTGCTGCACGTACGCTGTCATCTGACGCTGTCACCAGATCCACGTCCAGCGCATGAGTGCTCATGGGCTCCTGATCGCAACACTACACTCGATAGACGGGGTGTGCTGAAGGTCTCTCTACTTGCGGTGCTACCGCCAGTCTGTGACATCCTAATCATGCCATACACACGGGAGGTCAGGAACCACATTTCATCTATCGAAGCCTTTGGCTCCCCTCTACATCCCAGAACCCTGCTATGACATCACCTCCAGCGTCAGCTGAGCGTACCCGCGATTCGCGGCAGTCCGAGTGACGTGCGTACACTGAGGACCCCTATGCTGTGAGAAGTCAGCGCTCTGTCCTTGTCGTTCATCTGGAGGTAGACTCACCCGCCAGAACGATATATAATCCCCCTGCCCAACCCAAATACATCAGCCTCCTGTCTTGAGCTGCAACCAGACTCACTGACCATAGTCTCACACCCAACAACAACAACCTCGCACACCAGATATAACGTGTTCTAAAACACAATGGTCAGTCTTGTGAAGGTGAAGCTTGGTAGTTGACACTGACCTCTATCCCACAGGCCGGCAACCTTAAAAAGGGAAAGGGTAAGGCCCCTGCCCGAGCGCCCAATGATACCGACTCCCAAGTGGATCAAGAGAACCAGGACCCGAACGTTCGATCGGAGGTGGCGAAGCTGCAGGCGAGCCTTGCGACGGCGACAAAGGACTTGGCAACTGCGAGACAGGATTTCAACACCGCGCTCGCCGACATCCGCAAAGACGTACTCAACATCCAGCAGACCCCCGCCCCTGCGACGTCAATCGACGATGGTCCCGCTTTCCAAGAGAAGGTCAATACAGCGGTCAATGCCCGGTTTGACGTCAAGCTCAAGGAACCGGCGACAATCACATACCTCGATCATGCCTTCCGTGTCGCTCGGATGTCCTCGTCGCCGACTGCCCCAACGCAAGCCAATGATGTGAAAGAGGCCCTGGAAAGGATGCCTGAGTTGACAGTAAGTGCATCGCTACCTCTCGTCTCTAAGTTTAGGAGCTTACTTGTCGTCTACGTGCTCAGGCTTTGGTCCACAATGTTTCCAACTGCTACTTGCAAAAGCGACACCCGTCTTCGATTCACTGGCCTGCTTTGGCTTCGTTCGAGGATGAGCTTGGCACGATGCGATACTGGCCTAGGGGGAGTCCCACTCACGTTGGTCCGCTCCATCTTACGGTCGCCCAAGTCATCGCCGAGAACGTCGCCTGGGACACTGCTTACGCGGACAAGGTTGATATGGCGTGGTCCTCCCCGTTTTCGGTCGCGGAGAAAACAATCACTCGAGGAGCGAAAGCCGCGCTCTTGCGGGACAGCTCGATGTCCGACGACGATGAGGGCGCGTCGGATGCGGGTGACGATGAAGAGTTGGTTTACGCAGAGCCGGTGGTCGAGGTTTATCGTCCAGACTTTCTAGACAAGTCTGCACCGTCGTGAGTTCAAGTAGATGCCCGCGAAGTTCCCTCTTACTCACTGCGATCCCCTACTTCAGCTCACAAGCCTTCCGATTGGCTGTCGGCACCGAGATCGAAAAGATTCTTGCTGGACCCAAGAACACCCAAGGTTTCGAGTTCAGCCCGGTGGATATCGTCAACGCCATTCGACAATACTGGGAGACAGCCGCCAAGGAGTACAAAAGTCAGTTGACAGCTGAAAAACGAAACTCGCGTCGCTGCTCGAAGCGCAAGGATCGACGAAAGATGCGAATGAAGAGGGTAAGTCGAATGCATAGGAACACAATGACACGTACTCACCCTTGTGATCTCAGGCTTTGGAAGGAAGGGATGATTGGTTTGACAAGTCACCGTTGTCCGGAACCGTCAACGCCGACCGTCTCCGATGGGCTTTGGCCGACCAATTCTCCTTCGTTCCCGAATTGTTATCGGATGACGAAGAGGGCCGATTCTTCAAGACGGATGGCCTCGACGAGCGAGAGCTTAATTTTCGGCTAGAGATGTCGAATCGGGTCAGCTACAATCCGAAAGCGGCATGGGAGTCTAGAGAGGCATTCTTCCTCACCGCAGAGGTACGTTGCTTCCAGGGAGCCAATCCGTGCAATTACTAATCGACTAGGGGTCCTCAGGTGCGATTGGCCAGTATCCTTCTCGATGACTTCGTTCACAAGAAGACCGCAAGCGGCTCCAAGCCAGTCTTCCGTGCCCCGATTCAGGCCACTCAGAAAGACTGGGCGAAGCCGGAATGGCCTCTGATTCGGGAAAAGGATCCCTCCACTGGTCTGCCCAAGGCGAACGGAAAAGGCTCAGTCATCTATCGCTTCATGGTCAACCACGACCGACTGCGAAACTTACCCAACTACCAAGCCTTCAACGAACGCCTTTACGACGACCCCCCTGCAGTGGCCGAGTCCTCGAGCCAATGCAGCAGCGCCAATGGACAACCGTTGACCCTGCCCACTTTGGAGGCGAGGTGCGCGGAAACCCAGTTCGCTGGTTTGAACTTGTGGGAGACGGCTTGTCGACGCTACAACTCCATGGTTACTCCCCGAGACCGCCAGCCTGTGTTGATGGAGCGATACCGCCAGATGGAAGTCGAACGATCCGGCATTCGAGACGATTTCGGCGAGGAGGCGTTCTCTTTTGTTTGATGATTTGAGGTAAGGTGAAATGCAGCTGTCTGATGAAATGGATTGTGTAAATTCTTCGAAAAAGCCGAAGTCAAAGTCAGTAAAACGTAACTCCAAACTCAAAAACAAAGTCGAAGCAACACACCTCTTGTTGTACAATATAGCGATGCTCTTGATGATATCCATGCCTATCCACGATGGTTGATGCCTCTGATGCTGAATAACTTGAGTCCTTGAGGTCGACTCGGGTCCAACGGCATCGGCTTGAGGACGACCGGTCGAAGGCCATCGACATCACCCAACCGGAGCTCTTGAATGACAGTCTTGACGATCTGCGGTTCAAAGAGCCAAATATTCATGGTCGGTCTACGATGTCGAGCAGGAGTTAGCTCAAGGTCTCTGAAGTCCCCTCATGGCCGAACTCACACGCGCTCCTTGAAGTTGTATGGGTCGGCACCAGTATACGGCATGAGTAGATGCAACTTCATGAAGCGTCGACTTTCTTTGTCCGCCCCATTGCTTGCTTCGATTTCATAAACCCCTTCCATGATTCCGACATAAACCGGTCGGCATACGCAATCGAAGACTTGTTTGTCTGAACGCCATTCGAAGAAGGCGCCGTCATAGCTGCCGAGATCCGAGATAGCGATGTTATTCACAGGGAATGCTTTTCGGCTGGGCAGACGGAAGTAGTTCTGGTTGATATAAAACTCCGTCCAGCATGTCGCTTGCAGAGGGAGTACGAGTTGCGGTGGTTGATTTTGGACAGCACTGCGATGAAGGCGGACTTGGTAACGCGAGGCTGGATTGGAGTTCCACTGTGCACGAATCAGCTCCCTATCCACTATACTGAGGATGTCGTCTCTGCGTTGAAGAACCTCCATCACCGTTTCCTCCAACCGATTGGGCCCATACCCTTGGGGCTCGGAGCTAACCCGCTCCTCGGTCCACGTTCGTGCCGCCTTTTGCTCTTCCGTCATGTTGATCCCGTTAAGAGCCTCCCGGAATGCCTCGTTTGACTTCGCGGCAAAGTAGGCGGCTCCAAGATCGTACCCGGAGGGCTTGAAAGTCGCCAAGCGCTCCAACATGGCCTCTCGGAGAAACTGGTTCATGGCGATGAGCGGTGTCTCCGAAGCGTGTCCATTCAGGTTGGCCATCTTCAGCAGCTTGTTGATCCGTTCAAAGGCGAACAGCCACCAGGAATAAACGGGACCATTTCTTTCGATGTCATCGGGAAGATGGGAAAGCCAGTGAAGATTGCTACACCGGTATATCGTTGGGCGATCGCGATAGGAGATGTCCTGAAGGCGTTTAATCAGCAGGCGCAGTGTGGCGATTTGCTTCTCGCTGATGCTTTGACGCAACGCCAAATCCGTGATTTCGGCTACGAGGAGGAGTGGCTCGAGATCGTCCGGGTCCAACCTGGAGGACTTGTTTCCCTTGGCCGTCGCTGCTTTGACGGTCCACATCTCGATCAGCACAAATGACGCGTAGTGTCGAGCAAAGGTCCTCCATTGGGCTGCGGTGTTGCCTCCGGACTCGCCTAAGAAGAATGTGTGGGCAGTGATGGGGTCGACTTTAGGCGGTAGCCGGACCTACGCATTGGGATATGAATATATGAGCTGCAAGTACATCAGCTACGCTTATTTGCAATGCTCACCTCGGCCATCAGATCGTGCAGCCAGTCTCGCTGCTTGGGTGTGAACATGGACTGGCCCTTGGAAGCGGTTCCAGGGTCTCCGTCTCCCGCCGCTTGAGTGTTGTCCTTGGCTGAGGCTGGGTCGATTTCCGTTTCTTCCGCCTGCATCTCGGCGGCGTCTTCGTCGACCGCGGGTCCTCCCGGACGTCGACTGCCATCGTTCATTGCCTCCTCCTCTTCGTCATCGCACCCTTCCATATCCCGGCGAGGATACTGTTCCGTCGGTTGCTTCCCCTTGGGATACTGATTTCCAACGAACATGATGCCTTTGAAGAATCGAGGAATGATTCCCGTGCAAAGCATGTGCACAGGATCAAAGCTGGCGGCGTGAAACTTATCCAGGAAGGGCACAATATCGAATGCCGTGGGATGACCGGGTGTGCGTTGGATCTCGCTTATGATTTCTTCCTTGCGCTTTTTCGGGAAAGGTTGAGGTTCCGTGTTGCCATTGCGCCTTCGAGCTATTATGGGAATTTGATCGCTATTCCACTTCTCCGTCTCTTCTGCTAGGCGTGTTCGCACACGACGTCGCTCCGCGTACACTTGTGCAGTGTATTTCGCTGTGTTGACAACCTTCCACATCGCTGGTAGAATCTATTAGTGTCTTTCTAAGAGTGACACAGATGGCCAACTCACGCCCATCATTGATGAGGTCATCGCGCATGACGCCGCATCGTATGCAGAACGTCCCCCAGCGCGTATGCCACGGGCCTCCGGTCACCATGCAGCGTGCGGGTGCATCGCAGCATAGCGTCCCGACGTGCACATAGATCTTGCGTCCTCGCGGATACTTGGGCGTGGCAATAGTCAAACCACCGAGTCTGGCATGACGGAGCTCCGCGGCAAGTGGAAGCAGATAATGGTATAGGTGGCCCCTGGTGATATCCTTAGGGCCTGGAAGCAAGACGTTAGCATCCAGTCTCCACCGAACTAACTGATTACTAACCTGGAGTAATTCCGAGCAACAAAGCGAGCTTCAAGTTTCCTCTCATTCTGACCGGCAGGTTGGTGACATGTGCCAGCATTGGCCCAATGGATTGCAGTCGAGCGGATCCAGACCGACTAGCTTGATAATAGTCCAACCCGAAGGCCAGTACAATAATCAAGTTGGGAATATCCGTGGAGGGCTCCTCTGACAATCCTTCTACCCGCCATGCCGAGCCGGAAGTCGCCTGGCGGTAAATCTTCTGCCCGTGGCGAACGCGATCCCACTCTTGGCTTTTGGCCTCTCGCATGTCCGCTTGCTCGCAAAGCTCCTCCACGCCTTCATTTTCGAAAAACCGCTTCAACGCCGTTGCAAGTGGGATCCGAGGAAACGGAACCAAACCGATGTTCGATGCCTTGTCTGGAGGTTTCTTGCAGAGGCTACAAGTCGAGCCGGTTTTGAATTCGGAAGTGTGCGTTATGTTGTAAAAAACATGACGGCAATGCTCGTAAGTGCAGGCGGCGTGGACGACGGCGAGATCGGATAGGTCGGGGTCTAGATGACGTTGCAGACCCCTGAACGTGCGAACTCCGGTCGCGGTAGACCCCGAGGAGAAGAGGCCCTCTGCACCTTCGGCGATGTCGAGTATAGGCTGAGGTGTCATAGGATTGGGGTTATGG
Source organism: Naganishia kalamii (assembly GCA_022813745.1). Lineage (NCBI taxonomy): Eukaryota > Fungi > Basidiomycota > Tremellomycetes > Filobasidiales > Filobasidiaceae > Naganishia > Naganishia kalamii. The sequence continues at coordinate 16,612 of JAKLLX010000132.1, read as the reverse complement.
CGCCCCACGATTTGGCCATACCGAAAAGTATTGTACATCTGGGTGAGGGCGAACTGTATTGCCGCTTGCGGCACATGCCACTGAGCCCCTAGTGCCATACCTGTGCTGTACAACACATGCTCCAGCACATCGAGTTTGGGAGGAGCCTTGCCTTGAAAGCATGGCACCGGTTGAAGGCAATTCTCCACTGGGCGGGCCAGGTCGACAAATTGGTCGAAGAAGTCCGTCCATCCGGGTGCGATGATATGCTGAAAGTAAGTGCTGTTGGCGGTCGTACCAGGTGTGGGCGCTTCGTACTGTATTGGGTCATCCATGACGAGCATGCTGACCGTTTGATCTTGTGCTGCGGGCTCTGCATCGAAGTCTTGTCCGTGTGCAAATGTCGACTGAGTGGAGGAGTCGGACGGGAGCCGGTCTGCAGAGAGATCGAAGATCACTGGTACCTCTTCATTTGACCGGGCGTGTTCACCGACTCCCAGCCGGACAAAATCCTGCGGCATGGGTGGTGCCGTTCCTTCGGCGGGCTGTGGCGACTCCTGTTCGGGACTTGAAGCATCGAAAGGGGTCTGCGTGTTCTGTTGATGGGCTTCCTGGGCTTGTTTGCGGCGTTCCCTCCGTTCGTCTCTGCAATGCGCCTTGTAGTCTCGCAGGTAGACGAGCTTATGTTCGTCCTTGCCTCCCCGAGTACAGACAGAACACTTGCAGTAACCTTTATCGTCCAGGCTCTGCGGGGAGAGTGAGCAAGCAACTCAATGCGTTTACCTGGACTGGCTTACCCATTCTCTTCGTGGTCTACTCTGGTCAAAATACTCTGCAACATCCGGCACCTCCTCCCACCACTTGGGATACACCTGCACTTTCGACCGTCCATCAGCGGTCCTCTTCATCGTTACGACTTGACTGTCATATACTGGAAGTCGAAATTTTCTGAATCATGTTCACGGATGTCCTTGGCGAAACAGCTTGATGTCGATAAGAGTCTTGAAGTCGACCGTGCAATCCCAACTTTCCAAAGTTGATCTAATCTCGGAACCAGCTCGTACCGAGATAACGACTGTGGACGACCGCCGACGTCCTTGGTGCGGTGGACGGACCAGTCGGTGATGACCCGCAGGAGAGTGTTGAAGGCTGCAGCGTTGGAGGTGTGAGCTGTACGAGCCCTTGCAGGTGACCTCCGACAGCTGTTGGCAACTTGGTTGGGGTTGGGGCAGCGCGATCCCGATCGACTGCGGAGTCGGTGGTGCGGGGGAAAAAGCCTAAACAGCGGGAGCGAGTGACATAATCACGTAGAAGGCTCTTAGCTCCAATCGACCTACAGTTCAGATTTATATCCGCGCTTCATCGATGATGTCACCCTTGACTCACTTGAGGACTTCAGCGGTCAGGTGCGATAGCGTTGCAAATCACACGACCCGTACGCGTGATCACCAGCTAGGGCTACCGCTGGAGAGCCGGCAGGAATGCGTGGGCAGGGGTGGGCGCGGCACCGGAACGGGGTTGGCCTGATAGCTATATCTAGATAGGAGGCAAGAGCGAAAGCGAATTCAGCTATGTTGCAACACACCAGGAACAAGTTCATATTCTTTCAATGGGACGCTCAGGACGACCACTCACCGTAGACGAACAAACCGCATTCTTTGCCGACCACTGGGACACCGGCTCGGAGTCTCCACCTTTTCCCATTCTCTCCAGCAACGACGCCCCAATCGCACTCGGCATTCCTTCCACCGCTGAGCTCCCCATCGGCACATTCGTACAGCCCACCCGCACCGTGCTGGGTATGTCTGATCTAGGCAATCGAGGTAGTCAGAGCGGCACTACGAAGAGAATGAACCACAAGGTGCGACTCACGGTGCACAAACCCTTTCAGACCCAGCTAATGATCCTTCCTTTTAGTCCTTGACGGATGCCGTGGAGCATCTCTTTCCGACCGAAAATCCCTTTGATTGGAGCCTGGACGGACCCAGCGGCAAGCAGAAGCGGAAGGCATTGAAGGCCAGTCCTCAAATTGTCAAGAAGCCGGTCCAGTCGAAGCGAATCCCAGCTGGCGGAAGGAAAGGCAAGACATCCGTTAGCAACGATGCACCTGGAGCCAAAACAGGTCCGCCCACCTCACTCGATGTCGACCTGGCCGTCCCCCCGACCCGTCGGTACCCTCCCATCTCCATTGACGACATATTTGCTCCCATCCCCGAGACACCTTCACCTTACGTCGCCAAGGTCCAGCCTTTAGGCAACAGCCCCGTCACGACCATGTCGCCAATCATCACACCCGCCCGACTCACCCACACCCTCTGCAAGAGTCCCTTGCGCGGACGCACGCAATACGAGGTGATGTTTCAAGCACTGGTGAAAGCCGAGAACGACTGTTCCGTTGTCGAGGCCTTGGAGAAAGATCGGGAGGAAGAATTGGGTACGCATGATCGGGCGTATCGGGCGACGAGACTTCATCGGGTAATCGAGGCAAAGCACGTCCTGGATCAATGCACCACTCAAATTATGGACTTGCAAAAGGAGCTCGACGAGAAACTCGATGCTCACCTTATCAGGTCTCGAATCGAGCTGGCGGCGATGCTGGCCGCGGACAAGGCGAATGACCGCAACGAGGAGCGAGATGCTCGTCCGGAAGAGGCGGGTCCTTCTTCAGCGCAGCGACCGGGCAAGAAGCGACGAACAATTTAGCTAAGTACGTTGTTGGGTCCGAGGGTCGCTCACGAGGCTGATTGTCTTGTCCCCTCAAACGATAGGAAGCCTGAATCCAAGACCATTGAGCGGCGCAACGACAAGCGAAATCAGTGATAGCGAAACTTACACGTTGTACTTGTAGCCCGCGAAAAACGTGTATCGAATTAATGCCTTGACGACTGTGATGAACAAGCACGATCAGTACTGACAGCACGTTTGAGTTGACGATACTTTCCACTCACCCCGCTTCTGTCGTTTGCGATGTATCGGGAGACCGAGGATCTAACCCTAGGAGCGCCGTGAGGCGCTCGACTAGAGGACCCCGAATCGAATCCCGAGGCAGAGCGTCAGAGGACGGTGGATCAAACACCAGGAGCAGCCAGAGGCGCTCAACTGGGGACCACGCATCGCACCCCGACGCTCTACCGGTGGTGAGTTGTCTCCCGAGACTAGGCGGGCGGGGGCGACTCCGTGTGGAAGAGGCGTGGAGAGAGGGGGAGCGGACGTGACAGGCTAGCTTGAAGATTGAACGGGACACAGGCAACAGACCGCATATCGATTAGGCTCTACATTGCGAAGGAAATAACTTGTGGACCGATTGCCTCCACGCCGCATAGGCCGAACAGCGGAAGCAAGCTTTGCTAGTTGAAAAATGTCTGGTACACGTGATCCTGGGCAAAGGTAGCGATAACGGCCTACAATGCCCTGTATACAGGCTGTGGGCGGCGCGTCGATCGCGGCACACCCGCTTTTTGACGCCTAGTGTCAGTCTATCTTCTCGGCCAGGGTACCCAAAGTGTCGAGCAACCTGTATAGCTGGTCCCATTCCGCTACGCATGCTCGAAGGTTCTGGGATTCGTCATATCTCTTGATTTCTTCTAGGCAATTCCATGCAGACAACGCGTTCTCCTGGACTGCTTTGAGGGTGTCGACGGCATTGAGTACGCTCTCAGCTAAATAGTGTACGACCTCGAAATGTTTGGACTGCTCCCACAGGGCACACCCGAAGAAATGCAAGCTATTGTGAAAGCCTGCCAAGGCTTTACGGAGCTGCAAAACCTTTTCATTGTACATGAAACTAGTGATCTCGTTCGTCGAAGAAGGCTGGGGCGGGTGGATCTGGTCGACCATCATGATACGCGTAACGTTGGTATTTTGCTTCGAGAACGTGAACTCTAGCAATGCAGTGGGACATGCCGAGGAAAGGCGGGCATCAGGCTAATTATAAACGTATCATGTGAAACGAACGCACCGGGCTCAGGGGATACGAGAAGGGAAGGACGCATGAAAAGAATGCGCTGAAGCACGTCTTGATGTAACATAGCTATTTCCACGGTCTGGGTCAAAGGTATAAAAAGATTGACATGTGTCATGCACACGGGTTGTTACGTCATAGCGGCACAAAGGACGTACGAAGAGGGTATTGAGGGTATGGATTTAACTTTCGCGTTTCACAGGTGAAGGTAGCAGAATTCAAACCGGATGATGTCTTTTGTTGATCTTTGCTTACTCTGGGAAACCGGAACCTTAAGAGAAACGCGCCAACACCACGGGGACGCCTTCAATTTGGTCACGTAAAATTTGCTCTCGAGCCAGACCTCGACCCAAATATGGCCAGATTCTCGACTCTAGTCTCAACAATTTCGACTCTATTCTGCTCAGTTATGGCTCTAGGCTCACCACAGCTACTGACCCAATGTTGTACTTGTAGACACTCCCTGGAGGAGTGGTACTGACTATCCTATCGCTCTAGGTATCCAAACACTATAAAAGCAAGGATCCAAGTAGCCATTGTTGTAAGAAAGATTGAACACGCAATTTAGGATATCACATTCGATGATATACAACAGAATCTCGCCAGAGGACTAGCTAACCCGCAAGCAAGATACTGAAATCATCGCATAAAGGCAGAATCGCTGAAACAGGTGAGTAAGTCATAACAGAAAGTGTAGACCGGGAAATACAAGTTAGGCGCTATCGGTCCCGTGACCTCTAGCTCGTAATAGAACACGCCTACGGACATGATGACGGCACTTTGGATCCAGCTACAGGGAATTGCTTTCCACTTCTAAGATCATTTCAAAAGGGAGTCAGCTTGTGAGGATGTCGTCGAGTCGTGCCCTGCAGGGCCGAGGTCATCAGGGAAAGGAAAACTAGCAGCACTAGATAAATTTGAGAGTTGAGCTAATCTGTCCAGCTCACTGGAATTCGATCTGGAACCAGCTAAGAATCCGGACTGCTCGATATACCAAGGGTTAGGGGATCTGTCTGTCTGAGCTGGCAGGATATCCTGCGAGATTCTGTTCGTGATAGTGTCAAGATAACATGGGGGTTCTGCGGTATTATCCAGTTTGATATCGGATTCGAGAGACAATATCCAGTTTTCGGGGTAATACCGAATTCACGAGATATTATCTAGTTTGCTATTGGCGATGATATCCAAGATGATATCGAGATTTTGTGCTGATATCCAATTTGCGAGTTTCTATCGGATTCGAGAGATATACCCAGTTCACGAGATGATGTTGGATTTGAGTAATGCTACTAGCTACGAGGTATCGAGCCGTCGGCCAAGTCGCGCTCGAAAGACACGTCACAATGGGAGTAGGAGCGGTGGGTATTAGATATTGGCTGCTTACGCGGCACACGCATGTAGCTGCGATGGATGCTTACACGGCACACAGATGTAGCAGCCAGCCGCCTCCAAGGCTCTCCTGGCTTGCCTCCCACGCAGGAACTCTTCCAAATGCATCTCCTTCCCGTAGTCCTCGTCACGACTTAGTCCGAAAGGAGGGCCAGGCATGAGTAGCTTGGCCCTGGTTGTCACGGAAGATTGTGGTGTTGACCTGAGTGTCAATGCTTGGAGTTGACACGGACCCCAGGGACAGGACAGGACTAATGAGTAAGCTGGATGAACGGAATACAAGAAGGGAAGCCAGTCTGGAGGCTCGCTATATATATATATACATATATATATAGATAGATAGATAGCAGACTAACCAGACTTGGGAGAAAGAATACTCGTACGAGGGCCTAATTGCAAATAGTTTGATTGACGCCTGACACCAATAACGCGCGCGATCGTATTTCTGATCGGAAATAACGGAACTGATGGCGGACATCACGGTCAGCCATGTAAGCTGAAGGAGTTTGATCAGCAGGACATCAACTGATACCTGGAAGGCAGGTGATGCCTGCAAGGACCTGAGTCATTCATGACATATTCGATAATTCCGAAGCTAGTGAGTGCAAGACTTTCTCCGGATTAGCTACCCTTCGTCTTCCGCTTCAGTAACCATCATCAGCTCTGCCTTGAGTGAAAAGAGTACATCGCTTGTGCTAGATTCTTAACAAAGGCGGTGCTATCAGGCGTAGCCGGATAGACCACTTGCGTGCGCGACAAATACGGCTGCTAAACAGTCTTATTGGCCTTTCTGATCACATTGAAAGCGTTTTTGGCTTTGCGTGGGGTTCGACTTGTGGCGATGTTGGCTTGCGGACAATACAACGTTTCTTGGACGCAGATTTCGAAAAAGAAAAGTCAAAGCGGACTGGCGCTACTGGACACCCTCTCATGATGCCGGTTTGTAATGTACGCAGACTATATCGCACGAAGAACATACTTCCACAGCCTATATTCTTGTAAAACGCGGCTGGACAGCGCAATGTTTGCATCCCCGCGACTGAACTACCTGGCATTCGAAACGCTGCCCTCGGCATCGCGATTTGAGTCAAACCCTGCGGAGTCGGAAATCAAAGTCTCAAAGCGTCGCATTTGAGTGAGTGCCGGCAGAGCTGATCTCAAGCCAAACTGATTGAAATCATTTCCACGCTTTTCTCAGGGCACAACGTCGTGCTATCGGACTGCGATTCAATACCGTGTGCGGAATGTCTGTCAACGGCAACGCTCATTTCTTGACAGGACAAGATCAGGTGCTCGTTTCAAAGGATATCAGATGCATGTAGTCAAGCGGACTGCATTGCAGTCCGCTTGACTGCAATGCGTGCTTGTCAAAATGATACTTTGCTACAAGTGGTCAAATCTTCGTTTTCTGGACGCACGATCCTCCATCAACATTGGTAGACGACAGTACAAGTACCCAAGTCGCTCTGATCAGGATGTTGACCAGAGCACAAACACTGACACTTCTGCTGCGGTCTGCGTCTCCTCATGAGGCAGGAACGGGGATGAACACACTGACGTGATCGTACCCTTGATGTGCTCTAAAATTCTCCAAGCAGTATAGGAACATTGCACATCATCTTTCACGACGCGAGATTGACATTCGCAAAACCGCCCAATAAATCTCTGGCTTTCAAAAGCTGGCGTTGCGCCAGAGTCATAGCGAGACCAGGAGTGCTCCAATTGGCGTTGCCTTAAAAGATCATGCCTGTCCACCTTTCTGATCGATGTACCGAGTTTGACGTGTTACCCCAGGAACCGCCAAGGATAGCCCACGTACCGGAAAAGGACTCCTTCAGGGTTGACAGGTTATAGTGCATCGATCATCAAGTCTTCTTTTACTCACGATTACTAGCTGATTATATATAGGTTCTCCAACAGAAGGTTTACCTGTCTAAGTGAGGATATTCGTGTGAAGCGCCCAGATCCGTATAAAGAACTTGATTCGTCAGAGCTCTTCACAACGTGATTTGTGCGACTGATGTGAAGAGTGTGATTGATGTGAGTTTTGGTCAACTTTCTCAACTTCGGTCCTATCGCAGGGGACAGACTTGCGCACTGACTAGATTGAGGAGGGCACAGACATCTCGAGGCAAGCTGTGAAGCGGGCAAGACGGTATAGATGGCGGAATAACGAGTGACTTGCTTCACTCCACCGTACAATGGTCTTGCTTTTGACCATTTGCTAATCTCCTTCTCCTCTAGGTAGTTCTCTGATTGTATTCATATCGCAACTCAATGCGACTTTGGTTCGGTTTCTCTAGTAAGCAAGCCTCCCATGTTGTACTCGAGTAGCTGGTCTATTCGAGATTGTGACCATCTCACCTTGTAACCAAGTAGCCGGTTTGAGTGACGTTGTATCTTAGTCGCGACTCTCTTATGATGGTCATGATGCTGTTCTCCTACTCCTAGTATGCTCCAGTAGCTTCTGAGATGTCTGAGAGCAAGTGCCATCAGTTATCTCAGGTGAGTATTAGTTTAGTGACAGAAGATAGAAGCTATGTCACTTGACAGAACCTCTCACGCGTCGACAGAACCTCTGTCACCGATGACATAGCCTCTATCACTTGCGACAGAACCTCTGTCGCGTCCCTCTATAGCGCGTGTAGAAAACAGAACCTCTGTCACTTCTGTAGCTTGATCTGGAAAACCCGCGCCACCAAATCCGGATGGTGTTGGGTGCCAATGACCCTCTTTCCTAAATTGCGGTGTGATGACAAATGTCAATCTGATCCTACGATCAAATTTCACAAGTCACACAAGTTCGCAACTTGTACTTTTGATACGTCGCGGCAAGCAACGACTTTTCCCAGATTCTACACAGTTGTTATGTAATACTCACCTGTCTTGTTGACTGCCAATCGATACGTTCCAGTCAATTCAGAGGGTAGCTAATCCTTGCTTGAAGGGGAAAGGAAGGAGTAAAGAATATCGATCGAAATTGCGTATTTCATAGACTAGACTGATACAGAATGCAGCCAGAAAGGCTGCTTTATATAGACATTCTACTAGCTATCTGCCACTGCATTAGAATCCCAGATGAAGCTATAACTTACAAGCTACGCCGGTCAACGTCGATATCAACGTTTGGTCACAAGTTGATCAGTTGTCGGTCGACTGGTTATCAACTGGTGGTCGATAGTTGATCCAGTATCGGTCGAGTGTTGATCGGCATCCTATATTCCATAAGGCATGGAAGGCTGAGAGGCGGATACGACGAGAATAGCCTGGGAAGCACCAACCTAGCTCCAATGCAGCGAAGCTGCAGCTAGTCTGGGGTCAAGGGTCCCGTTTTGACGAGCATTTCTTGACGCGTCGAATTGGCCACATTGTAAACAAAATCCGGTGCTCCCGCCCCAAAATCGGCCTCGACCCGCATCGTGTGCTTGCATTTGGATGCTTTGGTCGAATCACAACCCCTCCCTACACGCGCATGCACGGTTGCTCAGCTACCGCATGGGGATGAACACACTGGGAGCTATAGGGCAGCAGAACGGTAGAAAAATGCAACCGTTCAAAGCACTTCGAGATGTTCACCTGCTGACCAACTCTGAAGAGATCTCCTTGAAACGAACTATCAAGATCGCCTTAAGAAAACTGTGAGTTTGGCATCAGACTAGCTACGCGTATGGGCTGCGCACATGCCTCCTTTACGGGGGCCGCGGCTAGAATGTACTTATCAGGCTACGACGAGAAGCTCCGAGAGTGGGCGATAGAGACGGAAAACGGAGGAAGCGCGATCGCAGTGGTAGCGCGAATCACAACAGATGATCAGTCGCAGTACCGATGATGGCGCCGGTGTGTGGATCTCGTGGTAGCTCTCTGGTGATTTCCGGCCAAGCAGGATTGCAGGTCAATGTCACAAAGTACGTCGGATGTCCCACATGTCGCACGATACACATTGCATCGTGAAACAGTTGCTTCATGTTGCGCATGCCGCCGATGAAGGTTGGTGGAAGGAGAACGGAACGGCCGATATCATCTCCAGCAGCGCCGTTACGTACTGCGTCTCCGACGCCGTTGTAAGTGTCGGCACGCAGTGTCGCCTGATTCGCTCGAATGAATCGAAGCCGCGACCATTCTACTTGCGCCCAGAATTCAATGACATATTCCTGGAAGAGACGACCCGCATGAAGGAGGTAGGAGAAGACTCCGCGGCGTTTGTGGAGATGATACCGGATCCTCGCAGCTGGGTTACCGTCTTGGCAAACTTGATGTTATCCTCGTGCTCGCTCCCTTCGCCATCTTCCAAGCCGCCAGCGAGATCACCCTGCTCATCACCATCTCCTCCTCCAACACCATCGCCGCGACCAACCGGATTTGCTGCGGGTTGTTGTGGGCGTGGTGGTGTTCTTTCCGGAACGCGACCGTCTTCGTCGACGTCAGACAGGTCGTCGTCTGGTCGGGGCTGTTGGTCTTGCAATAGTCGATATCGTGCGGGTTCGATAGGCGCATCTTTCCATGGGATCCCGCCATGACATCCATCTTCTCCGTAAACATGCATCAATGGAGAATGGGGCCCATGAAGGTTTTGTCGGGATCGGATACTCGTTTCAGACGTTGCGAAGTACGTTCTTGCACGAATAGATCACGACCGTTATCGCGGCGCTCGCTGGCGGACAGCACGACTGCGGCAACTTCTGTGTTGTCTGGCGGCAGGTTGTACCGCCGCGGATCCGGCCCCCGCGAATTTGCTGGATACGAACGACCGCACCGGCAGGTGCATCGAGATATCGTTCACGCGCCGTCCGAAATATCGTTGTATTCTGGTTGAAGGTCTGCATCCATTCTTGTATTGTCGCGACACACTCTCGCAGCAATCCACCTCCGTTGCCAACTCCATGAGCGGGATCATGACGTTGCATACGCATGTCGATGGCGGGTGCCGTATCGAGTTGGCAGATCTGTGCAAAGTTAGATGTTGCACTTACCATTTTGTGAACGACTCGACCGCACGCCTTGAGGAGTATTGACCCATCTGACCCCGCACGGACCAATCGCGACGCATCCCGATGCTGGTAAAAGCGAATGAAATGTTATATTGCTGTATGGAGTCACGAAAGGTGCGACCGAGAATACCTGTTGACGGATGAGCATCGGATCAGCATTCTCCCAACAGTATTAGCGTGATGAGATATGCGCGCAATACGCACCATCTTCAGTCAACATCCTTTCCAGCCAACGGAACCTCGGACGCCTTTGTCTTTGTCCCCCTTCTTCCTCATCCCCATCCTCTCCCTCATCCTCGTCGCCTTCCTCTTCATCAACACCGCCAAGGGGCGGCAGCTCGACGCGACCGTCTGAGCAACATTTTGAGAATCTGTCATCGTATGAGGTATAGATGTTCGGGCATCTACGGGATATACGGAGGAGGCCAGGAGAAAGCGCGAACGCTGGCGCGATCGCGTGTTTTCAGAGGTCAGGGAAGGTAGAGGAAAAGGTCAGGAACTGTAGAGTAGGACAAACCTGTTGGAAGTCAAGCATCTAAACTTGAACTTCCACAGGTGAGTCGCAACACCTGTATACGTGTATAGAAGCATCTAAACTTGAACTTCCACAGAATCTTGGATCTCGGATTGAGGTGTTGACGTTCCGTTCGTTGATCCAATGTAACGCGCCGCAAAAACGCGTTCAATATCGCATGGTTCCGCATCGTGCTGTTTAGCCAAATGCTGTTCGGAAGTGCGTGCGATAGGCGGTCTGTTGAGCTTGTTGATGCGGTTCCACCAACTCAGCAGAGGATTCGCTGCCTGGGCTTCATGCTGTCGCCAATAGCGTTCCCTCTGCGCGATGGATCTCGCGTTTGGGGGAGGACGCGGCGGAGAAGCTCGAGTAGCGACGGGCGATACCGGAGGCGGAGGAGGGTTCTCGGGATCCATGCTGGGCTGAGTGGAGGGTGTGGGGACGGTAGTTGGAGCAAGACTCAAGAGAGCTGCAAGTTGTGGTCTGTATTGGAATGCTACATCACAGGTCGAGAAGGTCTCATCAGTCTGCTGTGTGGTCAATATTTTGTTTGATGGAACAGGAAAACGCGTGATGCACTTTGTGTGACTTTTCAGCATGTCACATAGGGGAAAGGGGTAAGATACGCGTCTGACGCTTTGCGATTGATGGGCTGAAGGGCTCAATGCGGAACAGCGATCGCTTTTATGGATTCGACCACTGAAGGCATGTCGGCGCGAGGCAAGTATCTTGGTATCGCTAACGCCATCTGGATAGCTCAGCGGCAAAGTGGCGACGCGCTGTGAGGCACTCTGTCGCCTTTCGATGCTGGGGGAAAACGCGCATTACCCCGTAGGTCAAGCCCGTCAAGGGTGAAAGAGGGATTGAACGTGGAACTGAGAAGATAGATGTACCGTCACGTGATAGGCTCCGGGCGCAGGCAAGGGCTGAGTTATCGCTTCGTCTGGGCTGGAGATGCAGAGGACAGCCTGTATATCAGCTGACGGCCCAATGACGGGATGACGGCAGGAAGAGACGGAGTCCGAGCTGGATGGGTCTGAGGAAGCTCGAGAGCCGCGTTTAGGTGATGAAGACCACAGGTCCTGATATCATTGGTTGGGCAAGGACAGCGTCGAAGGGGGACTGCTCTGGTAAATGACGCGAAGTAAGGTGGTCGACACTCATTGGAGGACAGGTCGAGGTCCAGATTTGTTGGCGCCAGGGCGAGTGGCCGGGACACCACGTGGAGTGGACAGGGCAAGCATAGCAGTGCGAGCAGTCTAAGCCGTAATGACCAATAGCACCGAGATGCCTGTGGGGTAGGTGAGTGGACGGCCGCTGCGTCGCAGAGCGCGTAGAATTCACGCAGCGGATGAACGTAACGCTGAGGATTTCAAGTCTGTGTTACCTTCTGCATGGAGCTGTGGATCCGGGGATGCGACAGACTGCTAGAGGACAAATGGAGTGGGGTGGTGGAATGAATACGTCGATCATTTTGCCAGACCCAGACGCGATATTATGAGGACCGTGAAAAGGCGACGAATCCGTGATTTCGCTGGATCTAGTGCCGGGATCATTCTTGAACTGAGGGACTACCGCAACACTGCTGCGCTGAGAGGCAGGCTATCAGCGTTGTCGGTATCCCCAGTGAGGGGGTAGATGGAGGGTAGAAACGATGGAACGCAGGCCGTGCAGTCAGCGAGAAAAAGATGATACGGAGATTGACAGAGGACTATGAAGAGCCCTCGGCGGGGTGAGAATGCAACGGAGGGACCGGGAGTGGTAGAAGATTATTCCGCATATAGAGCTGAAGGTCGTGTTTTGGATACGGGCGCGGAGAAAGCATCGCTAGAGCGGGAAGCCGCGGCTATGATGAGGGGAGTCATGTCGTGAAGGTCAAGGTAAGGAATCGTGATAGGGTGAAGATGTGGGGCAGTGAAGCTGGGTGTAAGAGATCCAGTCGAAATCTGAAGAGATGGGCAGTTCTTTACTGTTCGTGGGTATGTACAGGGGAGAGGGATTAGATGTGGGGTCCGCTTGATCGGGTGTTATGTAGTGGCTCGCAGACGAGCCGAAAGGTTCGTGAGCGCATCATGAGAAGACGCAGCGGAAAGCGTAAGTTGGACGCGTCCGGCCACGCGTTCGGCGCGTCGCGCGCAGACTACATAAGCGCATTCGGCGCGAGATACAGAAAGGCGCTTCGCGCCCGGGCGCCGTTGGCGCGCAAGCAAACCTATGGTTCGAGTCCAGAACTCTTTATGTGTTTAATGTGCCCCTCAGGGAGAAAAGGATTCCGCTTTCGCCGAGCGCCGATATTAACGCGTAGGTGACCAGGATGCGTGTCAAGTCTCCTATGACCTGTCTAATCGTTTGCGCCAGTGAGTCGAAGCCGAGCTGCTTGGAGTCACAACCCAAGTGGAACGAATCACGCGAAAGTAAAGAGAGCATGCATCTAAAGTTGTTACAGTGTTACAGGTACTAGGTCTCGTCAAAGTGTCCGTTTGAGAACAAGAAAGATAGATCAAGCGATATAATCTGATGTAGTAGTCAGCTAACACTGTTGAATTTGCTCCGATAGCTACTTCTATTCAGGTGCGGTGACGGATATAGTTGGAACGGCAACGTCAGAGACAGCTGAGAGTATGACCGTCTCGCGGTCGTTCATTGACTCGAGTTCACGCTGAGCGTAAGAAAGCCGTTAGCGACTTCGAGTGCACGTATTCGCTAATGCGTACCTTCAGACTTTCGTTCTCGACTGGCTCCGGTAGACTTTGAAGGGCCTCCAGAATCGCCTTTTGGATAGCGGGGTGATCGCTGACGAATCCCGGGATTGTCGCAGCCGATAATTCGAGATTTACGTCGGTGAAAACTGATACGGTATTGTCTCCGTCACATCCGCCGGTGACGGAGTACGGCTTGGAAAAGGAAACACTGAAAGTGGGGAGGCCCGAGTGTTTTGAGGCGTTCTCCGAGAAACTGATTTCCAGAGGCTTTGGTGATTTTCTTAGGCCCACTTCTGTCGCAAGGGATTGACAGTGGGCAAGAAGCTCGCGGGTCCGCTCGCTGGTCTCCATCTTCCAATGGCCGAGATCTTTTCGTCCAGTCAGCCAGTCGTGAATATTCTTCCATAACACCCAGTCAATCTTCTCGGCCAGCATACCCAGAGCGTCGAGCAACCTGTATAGTTGTTCCCATTCCTCTACGCATGCTCGAAGGTTCTGGGATTCGTTACATTTCTCGATTTCTTCTAGACGATTCCATGCCGACGATGCGTTCTCCTGGGTTGTTTTGAGGGTCTCGGCGGCCTCGGGTACGCCCTTACTTCCATAGTGTACGACTTCGAATCGTTTGAACAGCTCCCAGAGAGCGCAGTTACAAGAGTACAAGCTATTGTGAAAGTCCGCCAGGGCTTTACGAAGTTGTGAAGTCTTCTCACTATCCATGAAACTTGCAATCTGGTTCCCCGAAGAGAGCTGGGTCGGGTGGATTCGGTCGGCCATTATGATACGCGTGGTGTTCCAATCTCCCTTCGAGAATGTGAAGGCTGATATGCAGGGGGATATGCCGAGGAAAAGCTGGCATGAGGCTGTTTATATCCATGTCATATCAAACGAACGCAAGAAGCTCGGGGGACACGACAATGGAAGGTCACGCGAAAAAAAAGAAAGGGGCTGAAGCACGTCTTGTCTTAACATAGCTATTTTACGGTCCGGACCAAAGGGATAAGGATGTGGGCCATGGCATCAACATACGGCGAGAAGGCAGGGGAACGAGATTGGATGGTCTCTCCATACCCCATACCCTCTTGGTCTTCGTTCATCAATGGCATGTAGTGGGACGACGTGTGAGGCGCGAAGTTGAGTTGGCAACTGCTGAGCTGCTGTGGGCTTCGTCTGCAACGCTGGATCTATGTTGCGCTCGTCGAAGGGAGGGTGGAGGTTCGTGGACATGGTTGAAGGATTAGTGTGATGAGGTTGGGACGATGATGGAGAGAGAAGGGATATTTCTGGCACCCTCGATTGAATCGCACGTCCATGAACGACGCCATCGGTTCTGCGGTAAACCGCGCTATCGCTATCCATTTGGCGAAAACGAGCGGAGCGCCGTTGGTCTGCTTATTGGAGACGATGACACCGTGTTCTATCGGCCCAATATCGCTATTCAAGAAGCTCGAATGTTCGCCAACGATGAGCTCGACAATGCCATCGTCCATCATATGTTGCAGTGATGCTTCAAGGGACGAAGCATGTTTCCAAGTGGGGGGAATGGGGGGGAGGGGCGCTCATGCAAAGGATTAGGCGGGCTGACGTGAGATGTAAATTGCCAGTTGCCAGTTGCATCGTTGCAAGGTTGCAGGTACACTATTTTGCCAGTACGCTCGACCCAAACGCCGACCGATGAATCGTGTATATACCGAGCCTTTGGGCAGTGCCCTCTGAATGTCAGTAGGTAAACGAACCCTGGGATTAAGCTCTGTACGATACACCACGGCTTTAAGGTCTTTTGTGGAAAAAGCTTTTACGCTTGAGCCGCTTTGGTCCAGTGGTCAGAGGACTCGACCAACAGCGCCTCAGTCTCTCGAAACAAGAAGCGCGTCACGATGTGTCGCCTATCCCGTCGCTGGTTGTCTTCAACGACATATCGCGAGCGCATGATCTCGTTGCTCCATATGGCCGGCGACGTTCGACAAGCCTAGCTATGGGAACAAGGATCCGACGACACAGACATTGTTGAGTGACAGGACTCCTGCCCATGTTTACCAATGATTACACGTGAAGGTAAAAGACGCGCGATCGAGTTACCTTGCCATGCAAACCAACTGCTTGATTACAAGATCGCCAGCTTACTGACTTGTAGCAACAAAAGCAAAAACTATCCGATTGTTATCAGTACAACTTGGAATCCTAGCTAAAAAGGAAAGTCAGATCAGTCTTGCGACTATCATAGCAAATGCCCCCTAGCCCTCGTAGAATCAATCCAGTTTCCTACATGCTCTTGAAGGGATAAATCCCAAATGACTTTCACTGGTGGGCCTCTTAATGGAGCGGTGGGGCGCGGTGGTCAGCCAGATACAACGCGTTATGTACGGTAGTTCTACGATCTCCATACTAAAGGTAATCTGCCAAATTCTGACTTCTCTTTGGCCATAATCCGAGGCCAATACCATCAGCCCTATCAGCGGGATATATACAGTGCAGCGTCTTGAATGCCCATGTATTTGAATATGTCCAGAAAGACGTCATTCCATAGCAACATATTGGCGGCCGTTGTCTTTTTTCGTTTCATTGTTCCGTCCAGACTCTTCGCCCGGTAAGGTGTTAGAGTCGACATCTGGTGACAATGATGGAGGTATGCCTATGAATGGTTGCGAGGTTGAGCGGCGACTGAGTGTGCAGACGGGCAACGTCATCGCCGACCCAACAAAATGTATCGAAGGAGGAACAGAGTGAGCCGGAATCACGAAACTCCAATGATCGAGGAAGGCGAGACGTTGTTCTTTACGCGTGCTCTCGATCTGGACGGGTGGGCTGAGGCACGACAGAGGGTAAAGACCGATATAAATTATGACTGAGAAGCGTTCTGCATTGAAGGTGGAGATTAATGGGCGGTAGCGCATTGTCCTATATGGATGATGACGATATCGAGCAGAGGGTTGAACGCCTAACATCTTTGCTCGCTTGGAGGCTGAGCTCTCCACCGCGTGATGACGTCTCTCTCCACTGTTATGAATGACTTAGGTCCTAGCAAGCATCACCTGACTTCTAGGTATCAGCTGATGTCAGGTCATCAGCTGATCAAGCT
>JAKLLX010000131.1:0-47271 GCA_022813745.1 Naganishia kalamii | reverse complement strand
AGAGGTGGAGCAGCGCAGCGAGGGGATGGTCAAGGCCTAAGGCCGGGGCTACACTCCAGAGTCAGCCCTCTTACAGAATGTCCCTTGACCCGGACATGCATCCTAGGGTATCTAGCCGAACCACAGTCTGACCCCAAAGTCGAGCAAAGCGGAGGACACTGCCCTATCTTTTCGGAACTCACTGAGGGCGCATGGCCATGGGTCTACCCCTATCCCCGCCTGTGAAGAGAACGCCGATAGAGAGGGGGGTACCTGCCCGAGGTCTCGCTGGAGATCGTTATTTCCGGTAAGAGGACACGGCGGCCATCGGCGACTTCCTCGATCCAGCTGCATCAAAGAGCAGAGACTTTGATTTGTTCTAGCTCAGCTCGTTCGGTCACAACGGGTAGGCAAGGGAGTCGTTGTGAAGCGGAGATGGGGGAGGCAGGAAAAACATATAGCATGCCCGACGCGTTGCTGCGCAAAAGATATTCGGTGGTGCAGTCTGACTGGAAGACGAGCGGATGGCTTTTCAATTACATCAATACCAGGATGAAGGCGGCCTTCTTGGCTGGATGCCTGAAAGCCTTACGGCGGGAGCACTTTATCCGATAACGTGCGAGGGCGGCAAGAATAAAGGCGGGAGGCGTTTCTACTGTCGCTCCGAAGATATAAGAGCTCCTGGTTTGTGAAATAGAATGTCCGTGAAATAGAACATCGTGCGTGCAGCCTGCAGGTTCGTCGCCCCCGATAGCAGAATGCGAGAACGCGAGCGGAAGTCATCTTTGAGCTGCCACTCGCAACGATATGTGATCTGTGTCAAGCATGAACCCAAGTGACGCTGAATATTTCAGAGTGAACACAGGCGAAAGTGAACGCTAACTTGCGGTAAGGTGCGGAGATGCGGATGCTACTCTGCTTGGAGTAAGACATCATGGACGACGTTGAACGACTTTCCTCGGAATATGCACGAGCATACTCGTTTCCTCGTCGCTCGTACATGTATGCTCGCGTCCTCGTTCCTGGTACCTACAATGGTCCATACGGTTGGACACGGCAACGTTGTGGGCCATCGCCCAGAATATTGTTATGACTGGTATTCTGCGGTTTGTAATAGGTCATCTCTTCTGTGTCTCCCTTTATCTTCTCAGCTACTTTCACCATTCTGAATATCTCCAAGGGCAATCGTTCATAACGCAGGTCAGTTGCCCTAGCTACTACTAACACTTTGCTTTAGCAAAGTACCGCTAATTGCAACTCGGTACAAACCCACGATTATTGCGTCTTATCCTTGGTGCGCTATGTCCCTACAACCTTTCTGATCCCACTTCAACAATCTCGGAAATATTTCTTCATCTTAGCGCGTGTACTCCAACGTGTTTCTGCGCGACTAGAATCAGTTCCGGGTGTGTCAGGATCAAGCGGAAGATCCATTCTGAAGGGAAGCTTGTCGGCGCGGATTGCAAAGGGTCGTGGACTTTACCATTGTCTGATCGCAACTTTCCAGTCCTCATAAAGCGCCCAGGATGACGATTGCCTATTTCAGGCGTTCTTTTGCTTCTCGGTCGAGAAGGTAAGGCGCAGAATGCCGATCTTCCACACGACTCCTCATCCGCGCAACGGACCGTCGTTATCATCGATTCTGTGTGCGTGGCTCTACACGTCGCAGGTCAAATGGTCTGTCCTACTCAGTTGCAAGACGGAAAAATCGTTGTAAAAGAGATTCGAGCACACGTTGGTATCACTTGCTACACGAAACGACTAACGTTCTAATGCCTGAGTGGAAGATCCAGGGTAGTTGACCCTAGACAAGTCTTGCACTCAAGGTAGTTCCGCGTTCGAAGATGTATCAAAGGGTGAAATAGAAGTGCCATTGGCTATTACAAGCGATGGCCTCGTATTGATATCGATCCAAATTTGCTATGACCAGCTACGCAAGCACAAGGGGAATATTATGCTTGATGATATCCGCTCAAAAGCCTCTGATAACATCGGCAAACACTTGTTTGATAATAGCGAATGTACCATCGTAGGTAGTATGCGAGACATTATCGGACAAGTTTCTTCAGGGCTCCTGTGGCTTTGTTGCTGGAGCTATTGCTATATGCCACATCATTCAGTGTTGAGGAGGAAGCACCTTTTGCATAGGGTTCCCTTGGCTATACACCTTACAAGATTCATAGGCATTGACCCCCTACGGAGTGTTGCACATCGACATATGCGTGTATACCATCAAATCGTGCAAATTACCCTCTTCCCGCATTCCACAATTTGATCATTTGGCCTGCGATATCAAACGTGTCAGGAAATAGCCTCATCGTCTCAAATCGAGAGAAAAACGAGATTCTTCGGCAGACGGTCAACTGGAAAGGACGGGGGGAAGCGAAAGGGGAGGACAGCAGAAAACTCGCGAAATCACTATCGGATGGTATTAGACAGAATGCTTTGTGTCCATTAATAGAGACGGTGCACGCGGTATTGGGGAGGCATATGAATATCCTAAGCGTCCGGTAAAGAAAGCCACCGTTACACACACACGGACCACCAAAGACATAAGGGTATACCGGGAGCTAAATTCCAAAAAGCTCGATACCGAAGAATCTTGGTCTACCGTGTACAAGTTTGAGGATTGCGCTCCATTGACCTAGAAAGGGGCATTCGACCACCTTCTTTGGCTTTCTGGGCGACGCTTGCAATGCTACATAAGCGCCAAAGGTCAAGTGGCCGGGACGTTGCTGATAGAGGCATGCAACTATCATCATGAGCGACTCCGACTATCCGCCGAGTTTCCTCACGCTTGCGCCACCCGATTCTTCAATCCTCGAGGCGGGAATAGATGAGCAGTGCTACTTTACTCTAAGAATGGGCACGATCGGTAAAACAGAAAAGGGTTTTGACGATCTCGTGCCCATACCCAAGGCCCTTCTGCAAGAGATTAGGGAAGGAGTAGAAACTCTTCTGGCTCGCCCAGGATTAACTCACAAAGGCAAAGCATGGGCGGTACTGACAGACAGGCATCTCAAGTGGCTCAAGACCGGATGCGATGATCCGAATCAGCTACCCAGAATCGGTATCTATGCCGACTATCCGCCAACATCGTGGCACGAAATCTTTGCCGGACATATTAATGTTCAGTGGGGTGTAGACAAAGATACAGGAAGATATCTAGATGTCTGGATGGATCCTATGTTCAAGGCAGTACGTGCTATGGCTAAAGGTGCTATCCTGAAGGTGAGTGTCCATACAAGATACCGGGAGAGGCGGACTGCGCTCATTTATATGCACGTGGGTACCATATGACCAACAGCCCGCCGAAGACACGAGCGCGAGCACCCTTTCCCTGAGCCTTGCCACAGCTTCGCTTCGTGATGTTGGTAAAGCTTCAGGCGACTCTTGCACCCTTTCGAAGCTTCTGTCCTGCAGTAATCATGCTCCGGCGGATGCGATTGTAGACGAAACGTCTGAGATGACTTACCACTTTGTCATGGCGTTGGGCACTCTCGGTTTCGAGGACGTAGATAGGGCTGAAATCATGCCAATCCCTGCCGCTCACCTCTACATCCTCAAGGCGGCAATGATGCGAACACTGAGACAAGGAGATGTTCTCAACACAGGACCAATGTGGATACTGATTCGCAGCAAGACTGGCTATACCACCTTCTCGAGCTTCTTCGCAGATGTGACCCCTCTTCGAGGTGATTACGAACTCGACGTTCACTTTCAGAAGCCGAAGGACTTCAAGGACAGTCCTGCCAGTGGGCTGTTTATGCGCAAAGCAAGGATTTGGCTTTTCAACGAGGAAAAGGGTGCTCGGGCGACAGCCACCAGGCTGCGACCCGCTCGAGAGGTAGGCAAGAGCAACGAGCCATGCATGCCGTAGACGTGTTTACTGACTTCCTACTGATACTCAGTCTTGGTGGTCTCGACTGTCGAGGATGACAAAGACTGCCGAGGATACCTTTATCGGAATGTCCGCATCGCTGTGGACAAGTGTCACGGGTTCGGCAAGAACCGTTGCATCTTCTGAAACCAAGGCATCTCGGTAATTGTTAGACGCTGGCGTATCTTCTTGTGTAGTTCCCGACAGAAATGTGAGGAGCTTGGATACGCGCTCGTCCCATGGAAATAGTGCTAACCATGTAATTTAACGTGTCATCTTATGTAACGCATTTGTAGAACCTCCTGGCGTGACGTCGACACCGGCTTGGAGTTGTATAACTCCAGCACCAATCGAGTTGGGAGAGCGATTCGGCGGTACATTGTTATCACCCGCAGTGCCTCCTGAGCTCTTTGAGTTCGATTTTCAATCCTCATATGTGACGATTATAAAGTTCAGATCACCTTCTTCCGCTTGTGTGACTCTCGTAGTCTATGACCCGTAGGGATTGCAGTGCAAGGCGTTATAAATGTCGGAACTGATAGTGTCTGCTGTATGATGGTCACGATCTTGCCAATTTGCACCTTCAGTATCATCGCTTGAAAGAGCTTGACACCATCTAGAATAATGATATCTCAACCAATTGGGTTCATGTGTTGCCAGCTTGCCATCAAGGGCGAAAGGAAGCGAGTCGGCCGTAATGGCCCGGGATTGCTATGGAAGAGGACTGCGCTCTTACACACTCGTGATGCTTACGACAGGCTTTTTGCTGATAGGCTCGTCGCCGTCGTGATCGCCAGTTTCTTCCCCAAGAGCCAAGCTCCTGCCCTTTAGCTCTCTGGCGATCTGCTCTAGCGTCATCAGTCCTGGTCAGCTTCGCTAACAATCTCCCAGTCACATCATCCGCTTTGCCCGTGGCGACTGCCGCTTCCCCCCGTTCCCACTCTTTTTCCCACATAGCCCACAGTTTGGGCATGGGCAAGTGGATCGCCCACATGTTTGGGGTGAAAATGGATCGAAAGTCCGGCGTTAATGGCTGTGCACCTTACCTGAAGTGCTTCAATATCGGAAACCCTCCCTGAAGGGATCACCGTGGTTCAGCGATAAGCGATCAAGTTACACCCGTAACCCACATCACTGCGAATTGGGAGCGCCTGTCATTTCCGGCAGCCGCTTGACAGAGGGACTTTCCGATCGCTGTCCTGATTATCCGCGCAGCAGGCCGCTGCCTGTCTCAGATTCTGTCCAGATCTCTTTTCATCTGCATGCCTGTCCTTGCAGTTGGTCTGTCCCTTGCATAACCAGCTTTTACTCCTTCACAGGTCGATCTTGATCAGTTCGCGCGTTCAGGCCGGCGTGCCGTGCGTGATACAACGAGGGCGGTCTCAAGAGGATGCGATAGTTTGTAACGTCACTCGTGCGTATTCCGGCTCTGAGCTGCAACTACAAGTATGCCTACCGCTTCACCGCTGACTCCAGCCGAAGACAGTGACGACTACGTCGTGCCCGATTCTGAGCCTTGGTACTACCATCTGATCAATACCGAAGCCAAAGCTGCGCGGGAAGAAAGGATTCGCATTCACGTGAGTATAGGTTTCGTGCGTCTTCGGGAGACATGTCTTTACACCCATCGCGTCTCTTAGACTTCTCCTCTCAACGATGCTACATGTCAATCTTCTCCTTCCTCGGCATACCATGGCGGAGACGAAGCCGGCGAGGCTGTTTTCAAGAACCGCTTGATCTGCGATGCTAAATCAAGTCCGCATGTGACGGCGGGCCATACCAGAGACGAAGCCAGGGAGGGGAGAGCGAGCGATCAGGGGGAGCAAGTCCCAGATGAGCCAGTGGTTGACGAAGGGAAAGATGCCTTGCCACGAAGGCGCATGAATGGCGATATGCAATCAGCTGTTGATGATATAGTACGTACTTCCCTTGGATGTGGAGTGGGTCATGGGCGATTCCTGAACTACATCCCAGGATTGTTCGCAGGAAGTGGATGATACGTGGAGCTTCTACAATAGCTCGCCCCGAGAACTTTTGGTTTTCGATAACTGTGATGACATAGAGTATGACATGTCTGATACCGCCGCAGAGTCTCATCACTCGACCCTCAACGCTACACCGCTCAAACGACCAATCTCTTGCGAGAGCGAAACGACAGTACAAGCCGCTGCACATCACTCGCCAAAACGTGTTCGCTTCCTACACGAGGACGGACCCGACCTGGAAGACGACACGCCTCCAGATAGCCTGCTCGATGACAGATGGGAGCCAGTACCGGAGCCCTGGGAGCATATAGTAGGATCGATCCATGCTGGTTCAAGCCATCAGACTCTGATATTGCCTCTGATTGCAGTTGAGGTCCGGAAGGTCCGGATACATGTTCCAGGCTCGGAACCGTCTAGATACCGCTGTTCCGATCGTTGCAGAGTCGAGCGGAAGACAGGTGCGTTTCGTCCTTATAATCGATTAACCCAACCGGTGCACATCGTATTGACGACCTTCATTTGCAGATATCATCTGGTAATCCCATGTTGCGGTCTCCAGGCACAACAGCTTGGATCACCAACGCCGACGCGCATGATACAAGCGGTCTTCGGTCGGATATACGCAGGGAGCCGGATGGTAGCAGAAGTTCTAACGGCCCACAAGTCTTTTCAGCTGTAAGTCGCAGTATGCGTTCGTCGTCCTTTGAGGCTTACGAGATTCAATGACTTACTTTTACTACTGTAACCGCTTCTGTAACGCTCTCTGCGATGATGTCAGTTCGACTTGTCCCCTTCATACTCCCTGCCACCTAGTAGTGACGACTATCGACTATCTCCCTCGCCAATGGAGCTCGATACCGAGAACCCCGCATCTCCCGGACACACCACCGCAGACCGTGCCATTCCGAACCACTGGACATATCGCATGCGTCCTCCCACGTCAGCCCGTGTCGTCGCGGATCTAGCTGCTTGGGAGACGGTTGTCGTAGGTCGAACGTGTAAGAAGGCCGACGCTTCGCTCATTCAGGCTACATCCTGTCTCAGGAACCAGCTAACCTTCCAGCCCAGGGAGGGTGCCAGGACGAAGCCATGGAGGACGGGTCCACTTCGGTAATTGCACCATCCTTTACTTGCGATACGTCATGGGCGGCTGAACCGGCTGCACGCACTCGCTGTCTTATAGTACATCGATCCCTCGTCCGTCTACTTTGGCTATTTCCTTAACTTGTTCCCTTCGCCACCGAACAGCGCGAATGAAGCTTACGAGCAGATGAAAGCAGAGTATTGGGACCGTTTCGAGCCTTTCGAGTTCTGGTTCTGCTCCGTTTGCAATCTTCATTGTGGGGGACAAACGATTTGTATGCAGGGACTAGAAACCACTGCTTCGTAAACACCATTGTATCGTATGCGGTATATTCTGAAACATGTTCATGCTTCAGCTGGCGCACTTCTCCCAGCATACCATCCATCCTGTCTGCGACTATGCGGCAATCAGGACACATCCTTGGGACAGGAAATGACAGCGATTTGAAGTTGGATAGCGAGGCGCGGTACGTGATCGACGGTTCGCGCGTGGAGTTCTCCCCATTGTTGTTGTCTTTTGGCTCGGCCTTGCATTCATGTACGCGAACAATCGCTCGCATCGCCTAAGCACTGTTCATGCTTGATGGACAGAAGGTCAGCGCTTTCGGTGGACACTCGTGTGTCTCGTTCTAAGGAGCTACCCACTTGGCAAAAGGTCTTACCTCGAGGACCGCCCCCGGGAGGCAAACATCCGTTCTACGTGAGTGCTCAGCGTTACTGCCAACCGTCCATCGTGCTCTACGATTCCTGTTGGTCATCACTGATGCTCTTCTCGCCATCAGACAGGACGCGACCGGGGCTTCTGTATTTGTGCGACCTGCCGCAAACGTGTCGGAGCAGCCGGGAAAGCGATATCCTTCGACACCTGGATCGAGCATGAGCAAATAGAATCGCAGCGCAAGACTCACTCTGTCGGCGACCGCCCTCAACGCGAGTCCGTCTGTCCCCCAGCCCAAATCGGATCCGGCGAATCTTCGAGGTTACCCTCTTCAGGAGAATCCAACGAGACCACGGCATTTGCAGGCGATGCGGAGGTTGACGATGGTGCCGTGCCGATGGATGATCGCGAGATGTCCGAGGAGCATGTGGAGGAGTTTGGGATGGATGGAGGGAGGGCAGGAGATAGCGATGCAGGGAGTGACGCGGAGGACGTCAGCCAGGATATCCTACAAGCCGGGGATAGTTCAGGGGAAGAGGATTCCGACATCGCCAACGCACCAGATATCGATCCTCCGACCAATCAAAACGACATCTTCCCTGTGATCACGTCGTCGCCGTATCTGACCGACTTCGTACGGGCGTTTCCTTTCAAGATTCCTCGGTGCTTTCTGACCGACATCGAGTGCAGTCTATCGACGCCCGACTATCCAGAGGTTTACCTAGAACGAGCCATCTACTGTGTATTTCTGACGGCACAAACGGCTTGGAACATACCTGTTCGAGCGCTCAACTTCCTGTTGCAAGCCACATGGGTTCTGGTCAGCTACGCATACGCCATGGGCACTCGAAGGAGATCATCGGGTCCTCCTCGGCAGAACTGGACGACCAGCAACTCACCCTCCGATACACAACAGCTACCGTTCGGGATTCAAGATCTCGTCAAAGACTTTGCAATCACACCAGCAAGGACCATCAATACTGCTGGAAGCAGACTAGGAATGCGCACCTCTGTCATCCGACACCCCGTGTGCGTTCGCAAAGCCTGTCAACACGTCTTCCACCATATCACCGAACAAGCCGAGTTCAACACACTACCAAAAGTGTGCCCGTCGTGTACCAAACCCTTTGTCGACGACGGTGCCAAATACCTCTTCGAGTATCCGCGCCAGACCATCATCTCCGAGTTGGAGCGTGTCCTCGCTCAGCCAGGTATCGAGGAGGAGTGCTTCCGAAAAAGGAACAAACCTAGTGGAGAGGGGGGTGAGCGGATCTTGGGGGAGCAGTGGGACGGCGATGCGTGGACGGCAATAGGAACCGACGGGAATGCGATTGACGAGACCGTACACGATGTTGTCCGCCTGAACATGTACCTGGATTGGTTCAACCCCAACTCCAACGGAAGGTCCCGACCTGTCAGCATCGGCCCACTCAGTGCTCAGATAGCCAATTTGCCGAACGCACTGCGAGGAAGACTGCAAATGAACATGTTGCTCGGAATCACTCCAGGTTCGTCTCGCTCGCCAACCTTCGCTTCTTTTCCAGTTTGACTTACCAGTATCTCTGTCATAGGACCTCACGAACCATCACGCCGTAATTTGTGGTCTTTCTTGCTTCCTATGGTCATGGAGTTGAGGTCAGCTTGGGCCAACAAGCTTATGGTGCGCACACCGAAGTATCCAAACGGACGTGCGGTCTTTGTGGTCATTGCGGCAATCTGTTGCGACCGTCCCGCCTCAATCGCTACTACCGGAACACCGCATTTCGCCAACAAGGAGGAGTTTTGTTCGCGCTGTCACGCTAAAAAAGATGACTGGTTCACGTCACACGGTAAGTAAACGTCTTGCATACCTATGGCGGTAGGCACAGAGACTGATATAGCGGTAATGACAGATCACGTTCAGCGCGACCACGTCCAGTTCACCAAAGACGTCTATAGGCAAATAACCACATATCCCCTGGCGCATGCGATTGCGAAACAACAATTCGAAGATGAACAAGACGCATTATGGCAAGAGACGCTAGACGCTCGGGGGGACTGGCGTCGGACAGCGGCCACCCCATCGCCTCCGAATGATCTTCACAAAAAGCGCAAGTTCATTACCAAGGACTTCCAGCAACGTCATTTCCGCGTTAAAGGGCAGCCGTCAGCTCTCGATCTGTTGCCCTACCTAGACAAGATCAAGGCGGCAACCTTCGATCCCATGCACCTCGTCCTGATCGGTCTGATGAAAGTGTTTTGCAAAGAGGTGTTTATCGAAGGCCACTATGGAACAACACAAGATCCACAGAAGAAGGCAAAACGGATGACCAAGGCCGACAAGCGGAAGGCGAATGAAACGAGTCGCGAGTTGGTGGAGAATGCGCTGGGACTGTCGCAGGCTCCGGAGGAGGGCGATATCGCCAATCTTCAGGAATACATGGACACACAGGACGCTCGGAATGAGCAAGCGGATACTGTGAAGCGCAAAGAGCTGTATGCCGTGTTTCGGCCAGAGGATGTCCACGAACTTACTCGTCTTATGGAAGAGGTACGTCATTTCCTCCATTACTCTATGGCGCACATCATTCTTATACAATTTGATGACAGGTTGTTGTGCCCACACACTGGCAAGGCCTGACCCGCCAATTCTTTGAAAAGGGCACCGAATCTCCTACCGCAGACGATTGGCGGGTGTACGCCGAAGCTTTTGGGCCGCTCTGTCTCATCGAGCTCTGGGGTTTATACGGAGCGGGAACGATACGGGCATTCGAAAAACAGCGGAGGATCTTCAATGCAAAGATGGATCGCGCACATTTGGACCTCATGATGGACCTTCTCGCTATTATTCACCTTTTGTTTCGCCCTTCGGTGTCGGAAAAGCAAATCGCCACGGGGGAGGGGATCATCAAGAGATTCATTGATGCGGCTTGTCGCCTTCACTCTGGCGTCAAAGGCATATGGAATCTACACTGGCTGTCCCACTTGCCCACCGATATCCGCAATTATGGTCCGGTGTATTCATTCTGGTGCTTCGCCGCGGAGCGTTTCAACAAGACACTGAAGAATATCAACTCAAACGGTCATATCAAGCAAACGCCCATGATCATGATGCGGGTTTTCCGGTATTACGCGCACCTGCGTCAGCTCTCGGGATTCGGCTGTCAAGACTTCACCGATGATGACGATGCCCTTGCGAACGTGGCCGGATCTCTGAAGAACATCTACGGAATATGGGGAACCGACGCCGAAGGTACCAAAGAGCAGCAATGGGCCGCGATGTGGGAGCAGGATGAGCGGGAGTCCGACGGGGTTTCTCAGGCGGATAGTCACATCCGTAAGCGACAATTCACTGTCGATGTCGGTCGACGGATGGCGCTTGACCGCATGGCCACCGCAAAACTGCACGATCATCTAGTCAAATCGAAAAGCGAGGGACGGCGCAGATTTGTCCGCCAAAATCAAGATACCTCAAGATACACAGATCGAGACACGTTCCTTGTCCGGTCGCAAGTGAACGCACATCGACAAATTCATCTAGAACGCAAGCGCTTCTCGCCATTTCTGGGTGATCTGCCCGCAGATTGCTTGTCAGCCAGTGATCTCAAGCTCTGTCGCGACTCATTTGTGGAAATACGGCCTCAAACGGACATCCACCACCTCGTGCATCGTCGCTGCCCCGTTGCGTTGATCACTCAGATCTACTCGCATAGCGTTCAGTCCATGGATGGAAAGTCTACGATCAAGCAGACATACATGGTTCTGCGCCACCTGAAGCCGTACAGCTATTCGCAGAGTTCGCCCTATCTTTGGGATGCTTAGTGAGTTCAACCATTTCCTCGAACACAGACGAGTACCTGATGTACGAACATGCTACCTAGCCCGTTCTTCAACATATATCCGTGGCATGCACACGAGCTCGGACCTGAGGTTCTAATCACCCTCGACGACACCGATTTGGATTCCTTGCAGCCAGTATCTATGAAGTCGGTCCTGAAAAGCCCCAGCACCAGGTCAACGGCTAGGGTCTGGGTCACAATGGCTATGACTCACCTTGCATGAAGGACCGAGTCTACGTAGGAAAATATAGTACGTTGAGCATCAACCCCTTTACGAGACGCTAATGCCTGTATCTCTCTTTAGATTGTATATCATACATCATGCTATAGCATTTACATCAAGTATCCCACTCCTTCAGCTTCAGCGCAATCTCGGCCGGATCAGGCAGATCGGATTCCGGTTTGAGATTGAGTCCTTCCATCCAAGAGGAGTAGAGGTGTTTCACGTCGCGGAAGGTCGAGCGTTGAAGCACCTCGAGCGGCTCAGCTGATCCTTCTGGCTCTTCGTAGGGAGGGTTTGGATACAGACTCTGGAGGAACTTGACGCCTTCATCGCCCATGATCTCCAACACATACTCCCGATCAACCATCCACTCGAAGATCATTCGACCCGTCGTATCCTTCGGATCCGGTCGCTTCCCTTTCAGCTGACTCTTGACTTTCGGTAGAACCCGTTCACCATCGATGTTGCACCACATGTGGCGAGGCGGAATCCAGTACAGTTTATGATGGGTTTGCGAGTTGCGGATGAAGGCGTCTTGTATCATGCACACGGTACGTAACTAGACAATGGTATTAGGAGTGAGAACACAGTCACGTTGCTTTCGCTAGAGGAACGTACCTCTTCGGATGCCCACCACACAGGCAGCATCTCCCACGCTGCTCCGGTCGCGACAAATCTACCCAACGCAACATGCATCCAGTAATCCCGCTCACCGAGCTCTCCGTCTTGACGCCATCGTGGGCCGGAAGGAAGGTTGTCCTCCGACAGGTAGACGGGGCAGAGCAGCGTTGACTCGGCGGAGTGGTCGTCGTTGAAGACACGTTTATACCAATCGGTGCGGGTCATGCACGGAAGGGGACCGAGAGGATATTTCTTGATGCGGTCTTTGCGTGCCTTGGCAAGAGCAGTCACCACAGTAAGCATATGTCGAGGGTCCACACGAAGCTTGATATACGCTCACCTGATCTTGCCGAGACGTCAGTCCTTTCATGACAGTTCTCTTCTTCTCCTTTTTGTCCGCGCCCTCGAGACCTTCTTGCGCTTTATATTTGAGCACGCAAGTCGTCCAGTACTGCTCCACGATGGCGTCCAGCTCGGTCTCCGGGGGATCTGTTATCGGCGCCTCATTCTCCCCGAGCGGGTTGGGCTCGGTGAATTCGGTCACTGCTTGTAGGAGGACATTCTTTCGAAATGTTCTCGAGCTGTAAACAAGGCGCTAATCAGTATCTTTCATGGAACAGATTCGGACGGGAAACTCACCTTTCGGCTTTGTAATTGAGCCAGTCAGGACGCCGAACATAGTCCGTGAGCGGCGTGCCATCTTCCTGCAGTCCTATGTTGATTTCTAATATCCCGTTCGCATTTCCGTCTCCCGGTACCGGCAGGCGCTCGAGCATGCCTTCTCCGGGATGCACCGACCATTCGGGAAACCCCTTGGGGCCTTTGTGGGTTTTGCCTAGCAGACAGGCGTAGGCATAATGGACAAAGTGCTACACGGGAATGTGTATTGGTAAGCCCTCCTGCACCACACTCAGAGTGAAAACTGACCTTCGCCTTATTCACGAGGGGATTGGCCTTGTCAGGACCCTTCTTCCTCTTTCTAGATGGCTCCTCGTCCTCTCCATCATCCCTTACATCCTTTAGATGGCTCACAAGGTACAGTAAGCACTCCGCGGTGTTCTCCGCGCCCACTACCGCGACGCCTAACAGCTTCTCCACCAGGTTCTCCAATCTGGTGATCCTCTGGATCGCTTGAGGCAAGGTGGGCTTGACGATTCTTCCGCCGGCCTGGGTAGACTGGGTACTGAATGTGTCATCCTTTAGGTCGCTGAGCTGAGCTCTCAGGCTACCCAGACTGCTGATTTGGGATTCGAAGGCGCTTTCAAGAAAGGTAAGGCGTGCCTCTCGGCTCCCGCCGTACTTCCTTTCGTTGTCCAAGCTGAATTCGTCTACATCGGACAGTTCGTCGTCGTCCTCGGGATTGGGAGGAGCGAGGTCCGCATCTAGGCCTGGATCTTGGTCCATTGGGGTGTCCTGGTCGACGAAGTCGTTGAGGGTTGGTTCACGGCTATCTGGGGTATTCATGCTGGAAATGCGATTGTATGGGTAAGTCGGCCCTGATGTCCTCTATGCTGATACACGGTTGAGGCTATATATGCTAGGAATGGATGGGGGCTTTGGAAAAGGCGATTTAGAGCGGCCAGTTGTATGACTGATGCAATGCATGAAAATTGACCGGAAGGGTGAAATGAAACCTGGGAACGCTGCGAAACTGGCACCTGAAAACCGCCGTGGCTTTGCCGGACTGTCCATTGCTCGAAATACGACCTGGCCGACCGGATATGCCTGCGCCAGGAAGGATGGCAAGGTTAAGGACAGGAAGCGTACAGGTCGTCTGTCCCGGAGATTACATGGGATCTCGATCACTCAGCTGACGCGCCTTGCGGATATGGCCGGAAGAATCAACTTTCCGCGCCCTGTCCAGAATTGCCAGGCCGCATATTTACGTATCGATCGCTGAGCCACTTTGCAGGCGGATGCCAGGCGCTCCCAATTCGCAGTGCATCTCGGCGGGACGCGCGGATGCTAATCACAGCATGAGTAAGACATTTTGGACGACTTGACAACTCGCTCCTGCTTCACATCCGTCTGACTGTACAAGTCGACGTAGCTGGGCCGTGATTGGGCCACAAGTATCGAAAGCGCCGAGGCGTCAGTCGAGGCGTCGTGCTCCGGGATCAGCGCCGTCGAACGTTCGTCTCTTGTGAGTCTCGCTCGAATCCACAAAAAACCCTTCCTGACAGTGATATACAGCGCACTGCTGGACTCTCAGGCCTCCTCCCAAGCCGACCGGAACCGCCATCCGCAGACGCCTTCCAATCCGCGCTGATGGCTCACAGACCGCTCGTCCCACCTCAAAGCCCGCCGCAGAGCGGACGGCAACGCCAGCATTCGCTGCGGGCCGCGTCGTCAATGCAAGGCGCCGTTCATCGTGTACAAGGACGTCCCTATCCTCCAGTCCCGCCTGTCGCCGTTCAACAACCTCCTACGCAGCAGCATGTCCCGCACCATTCGATCCCGGCATCCGGACAACCGGTGGCGCCGTTGCCGTCCGTCCCGCGAGGTGCGGGTCACGTATACAGCCAATCCTTCCCTCCGGCTTCCGGCTCTTCTCTTCCATCGACGAGCTCAGCTTCCCTCTATCAGCGACCGAACCAGCAGTGGCCCCAAGCGACTCATTCCGCGGCACAGCCAACTTCCTCCAACTCCGCCACGAGCAATTACCCAATGGCACCACCGGCACCTCCAGCGTCTCACCTCCCAGACCACCCTGCGCACGGTCCAGCTCTCGCGTCTGCCTCGGATCATTCGCACTGGATGGTCAGAGTGGCGGCGGATATCGCTACGGCGGAAGCTCTGGCGGAAGTGTATGTGGAGTGGTACAGACAAGGCGTTCGCGACGGTATCAATGAAGCGAGGGGGATTGGTGCGGCAGGTGTAGCTCTATCCCAGTAAGTCGATCATCGTACGAGGTTACGACGTAAGCCGACTTCACGATTTATTATTGCGTCCTCCTACGTTCGAGTCACTAATCCCTCGCAGGCTGCCTCACGGGTTGCAGCTCATCGAGGCCATCCAGTTACGCAGGAGGACGTGGAGCGCGGGCACGCGCAGATGATGGGACCGCTACGGAGGATCAGACGATCTACGCACGCATAGGTAGGTCCCGTTCGATTGTTGTCTCGTCTGAGAGACTGACGCGTTGGTTGTAGGATAGAGTAGGACGGTGGTCAGTACCAAAGACGAGGGATGTCGCCAGACGAGCAGATGGACGACTATGGCTACTCTCGAAGCGGTGGTGAGTCCCACAGACGCGATTCCCAATGAGAGAATTGAATTGATTCCATCGACGTAGCCGACTCTGCTCGAGCAAGGTACGTATCTTGGGAGTGGTTGGTGACGTCTTCTAGGCAGCTTATTAACCCACAGCTTGTATAGTCCATGTTCGCCACTGGAATGCCACACCGATGATTCCTGGTCGCTCGTCGATTACACATCATCTCCAGCGTCGCTGCTATCCGAACAAGGCCATGACGGACCAGCGACGACGATCATCGACGGGACAGTAGGGATCAATGCGCCGGAGGTTGAAGACGGAGTTCTCTACGAAGAGGGTAAGCTTCCCTTCTTCACGCTTGCGAGGCGCCATTGCTGAAACACAAGGCGGCATGCAGATTTGGAAGGAAATCCACAGACGAGAATTGCGGGAGGTTTGCAACGTCTGCGCATCGGAACGAGTGAGAATGCAGAGCCTCCCGAGCCAATCGACGGCCAGTGAACGAGTGACCGCGGTTACGATACACAGTCGGATCTCAACACGATATCGCACCGCTTCCCAGTCGGCATATTGGGCATCTATACGCGTGGCGAAGAGTCGCGTCTCCTATCTCCAGCTGTTGTACAATACAAGATTCATGCGCACAGTGTTGTTTTTATACTTACTTCGTCACCAGTGCCCGCGCGACGAAGTTGATATGCATGAATATGCGTTTCCAGAATGGAAGGCCTTTGGCGTACAACCTTACAAGCCGTGATGTCCAATCCGGTTGCCCTCTGCTTTCTATCCCTCTGCTCGACCTCACCACACGTCCATCCGCCGGCGAACCTCTCCTTTCTCTTCTTGCAGAGGCGGCTCGAACCATTCACCAGCAGCTGACACAACCATTCGAACACCGTTGTACGTCATCCCCCCAAGCCGCCTGCTCACAGCATCATAGCCCTCGTCGCCTTCCTTTCCATGCGCGGCACCGCATCCATTATCTCCACTGTTTCTTGGTGAATTTGGCGCCGACTGCGAGTGTCCATTTGCCCAGGTTGACACTGCTGTGACGAGCGACGCAGCGAAGATCGATACGAGAAGCTTGAACGGATAATGGCGGCGGTGTTATTTACTGGCGCCGGGAGTAATACGACAACGGTAATAGCCAGCCCATTTTGGCTATCCGACAAAGCAGTCCGGTGAAACTGTCGGCACAGGTGCACTCGTCAGGATGTCCGGGATGGTTCGAGAACTAACGTTGACGCACCTTGGACGATCTGACATCTGCCCCAAAAGCGTTTCCTGTCCCACTACGGTTGGACCCCCGTCACCGCGTGCATTCCTTCCATCGTTGATGGTCCTTCGTCCGCTTATCCGGACAACGTTGGCAAATTGACTCCACGACGGGACCTGATGCCGACTGGTGCTGCGAGCTCTGTCGGCCCAACGTGGCGGGGCGGCGAAGAGTGCTTCTGGACGCTGGCGACGACGACGTGTGAAGCAGTCGGATGATGATGATGGACAGGAGGCTGCCGACCGACGGTCCATCAGTAACACCCCCGATGTTTGTAGCGCGACGACGCACACAACCCATACACATCAGCATATCTGCCGTACCCCTTTCCATTAACCAGGACCAGTGTTATCTCCAAAATCGGCGTGGCGTCTTGTCGTAGTCGACCACAGCTGATGTCAAGGTTGGAAACGACGTCGATCCGCAAGGACCCTAGCGACGCAGACGATAGCTTCGAGGGGTATGCGGGATGACCGCTGCAGACGTCCGGAGCGTCAGGTCGTGCGAGCGGAGAGGGAACGTCGTTCTAACGCGTACCGTGCAATCCTCCTGCTGCGATATCACCCGACCGCGTTCCCCGTGCTCGTCACCTTCCGGCAGCACGTCGACCTCTTTTCCAAAACCTCCCAGGCTCGACCCTGTCTTTCCTCCACTCCTCCGGGAATCGCGCATCGTTGTCATTCGGTAGATCCGTCAAGGCTGAGTCCCGGGTTCCGTCCGTAGCTCGAGGTTCTTCAATACGTATCGGATCATCGAGGCGGGGCTTTGTGTCGGTGTTCAGTGACGGGGAGGCGTTCATGGGTAGGATGAGATCGTTGGTGGTATAGGAAAAGAGGAAATGACGACGTCGATGGCTTCCAAGTCCCACTTGAATCTGAATCAAAGTGGAGGCACAACGCGACCTGACTCTACCCTTGCAATACGTTGCTGATCTCTACGGCTCGACTCGACCCACCTTCCCTCTCCACGACGGCCGCCAGGACGGAGCACAAGGGTCCTCGAATGGATCGTCGCCGCGGAGCAATATCCGCAAGATCCAACGACGGGTTCAAGGCCTGGAAGAGCGATGGGCCGAGATTAGCAAGGCCGCAGAAGAGTGGCTAGTCGGTGTTCTGAGGTGAGTCTGTATCCCTCCATCATAGAGCCACGCTCGACTGACATGTCTCTCCCCGGCCGCAGTCCCATCTCGCATCCCCGCTCCAATCATTCGCGTTGGTTTCCGGCTTCCACCACACGCCCGGAATCCTCCACGTCGCGGCGCTTCCGGTTGCACCGCCGAGACGGAACAATGGCCACCGCTCGGATCGGAACATGTCTACTACGCGGCTTGTGGCTCCGACTCGACAATCCAGTTCTCGTCAGCAGGACGTGCACCGCCATTTGATCGGTATCCGACGAACAGCGACACAGTTGGTTCTGAGGGAGAGGTGCGATCCGCAGAAAAGGCGACGCCGCTTGAGGGATATGCCGGGCGTCCAGCGTCAGCCGGCGGCACGTAGTCGGTCCACGAGGACGGGCTGCGTCGAGACAAGCAAAGGACGAGGAGGCGGGGTATGTCACGCGTAACGGCTGTGTAACTTGGCGCATCACTACTGATCATTACCACGCCCTGAACGCTTCGCTCCCGACAGCTCCTTTACCATCCCGATCGCCCAGCGCCGTACGAGATCAAGTCCTCACGCCGTCGGGCGTTCGACGGCTTTCCACGCGCGGCGAATACCCCGTCCCGCAGCGCCACCACTCCCGATCTTTGGGTGGAGAAGCCATCGCCATTCGTGCAGGTCAGCGGATGGGATTGATGACTGCGACCCACATGTTCCACCAGCTTGGGACCGTACGCATGGGATCGACGGTGGAGAAGTGACTGTAACGATGAGCCGGAAAGAGGACGGCTCGAAGATGTGCAGGAATGAATGGAAGTCCAGGCGCAATCGTTGGGGATCCCGTTCTGGTCGATGGAGAAACTGGGGTTACTACGTGCGCCTACGGCGGAGCGAGAGCTGAGGGAGGCAGGACTCTGGGTTCTCGAAAGATGATGGTGGGTTGAGCAGGCTCGTGTGGGCCGCGTTGGTGACACCTCGCTCGTGAAGTGTAGGTCTCGTCCGTATCTTGATCAGTTTAGGCTGTTGTTTAGGCTGTATATGATGTCCAGTCCACGATTACGGCGCAAGCCAGGCTCTGTACGCCTTCTTTGCCTGGGTCAATCCGCACATCGTCTCCCCACTCGTATACGGTCCTGCGGTGTGTTCGACGTTACCGCACGGGCCGTGTGAAGGATAAGATTCGCTTAGCAAAAGGCTGTGTTTGCAGGGGACGATCATCGAGCGTCAGGAGCGCTATCGGCTTGAGTAGTGTCAAGGATGCGACAGCCCCTTGGTCGGAACGGAACAAAATCGCGGCAAGCACGGAAGCGATATGGTTATATTTAACTAGTCTGGTTACATTGGTCTGTATACGTCTGTAAGCGAGTAGTCGGGTCATAGACTATCATTCAGAGGTGTTATCGGTTCTTCCGCCTCTGCGTTTACGCTGGAAAGCACTGTTCTTCGATGCCGTTGCGGCGGCGTTGTTCATTTGGCCCGTGACGCGACCGGTTTACAATGGGGGATCGACGTAGAAATACTGTACGGGCGAGAACGATCATACTTAGCAAAATGCTTGGGCAACCAAGAAGGAGGAAAGCTTACCTGCCGGTCAGAGCCGTCGGATCCATCACAAGTCAACCATCGCACATCAGCGTATTCGTATTCCACCGACAAGCACAAGATCGAATCTCCATCCTGGATCGTGATTCGTACGCGATCGGCAAAGTCACCTGTCCCGGACTCCACGGTGACGGGCTGTCCGGCGGTGGCAGCAGAAACGGCCGCGTTGTTGTTACAAGGTAAAGGTGATAGTCTATTACCTATGAAGACGAAGCTGTATACATTGCCAGCCTGGTCGCGCAATTGGGGGCCATTACCCAAGTTGAAGTAGAACTGGTTCTTCGGAACTGGATTGCAGGCGGAGTCCCTGGACGATAGGACGATTCGACCCAGAGTGCATCACGGGGCAGACGATCTCTTTACTAACCACGCAAGCACATAGTTGTAGTCTTCTTCCGGGTCTAGGTCAAGTAAGGCGGAGAGGCAGCGCTTGGACGACTGGAAGGGTGGATCAATCTGGGAGTCGGATCGGGAGGTGAACCAAACGTGAAGATCTGGATAGGGGACAAAGGCGGCACAGCATCAGTCACAAAATCTGAGCCCGCGCGCGACCAGATACCGACCTGGTTCGCATTGTCGCCCACACATCGCCAACTTTGCAAAGGGCCCTGCGCATCCCTAACGTCTGCACACTGTCCAGGTCCGTTCTGCAGCGAAACGTGCGCATCCGCAATGAAGAGGCGTTGGCCGGGTGCGCCGTTGGAGCGGCAGGTTGCAAGGCGGAGAGGGGTCCCATTGCGGCCAAGGC
The DNA here is from genome assembly GCA_022813745.1 of Naganishia kalamii. Lineage (NCBI taxonomy): Eukaryota > Fungi > Basidiomycota > Tremellomycetes > Filobasidiales > Filobasidiaceae > Naganishia > Naganishia kalamii. The sequence continues at coordinate 27,078 of JAKLLX010000131.1, read as the reverse complement.
CGGGACCGAACTCGACACACAGGTCTGTGCCGGATACCTGGATCGAGGTCGCGCCTTCATTGTAGATGAATGATTGGCCTGGAGAGCCGTCGCATGCCGCGCTGAAGGAGGCAGGGCACCAGGTCAGCGCGAGTTCAGCTGAGTAGCAAGGAGGACTCACATGCCGATTTGGGATCCAGCGGTCAACCCTTCCGCAGCCCAGCAAAAGTACTTCTCGGACGGATCCTGCCAGGAGATGGGTCGGGCGCCATCGTTGTCGCGAGCGATTGGGGTGGAGTAAACGACGGACAACAGACCGCCGAAGAGGCCGACGGCGAGCGTGTTGAGTAGCATGCTTGACCGGATACGACTTGGGGAAGTTGGTGGCCGGACTCTTTGAAGCTGAGTTGAGCGGGTGGATCGAGAGGTGGGTTGTTTGACGATGGGTCCGAATGAGCTTCATCTATACCCGTAAGCCTCGCGACGGCGCTGACACGCAACAGTCTGTAGGTCAGCCACGCTCTAGATCTAGGGTAGGCGAGAGGGCTTACCTGCACTGAGAAGGGACCCCTTATCCGTCACGTTCACGAACTCGCCGGTACCATATCTACTAGTCGCCATCCAGCCCTCCGCACCAGCACTTCCCCACAGCAAGGACGGTCTTGATCACGCTGTCGGTACCAGAAACGTGCCTTGGATGGCTGTATGTAAAGATTGTCAGGAAGCCACAGGATTCCTGGCACCAGCGTCGCTTACCCGCAGTGCATACATCCTCACACAAGACTCGTCCGCCAAGGTCGAATCCGTACTACTGTAAGCTGAGCAGAGGGCACGAGGTGTGAGATGGGCGAACGGGATGGCGGCAAGGTCCGGATGTGGGAGAACTGACCTCGTATGACGGAACTAATCACGGCGGCGCTGACAGTCGTGGTGTCACGCGCAAAGGCCAGGAATACTTGGACCGTGCATGATGCTGTTGTAGCATATAAGAGTTAGCTATGATGCCAGAGGGGCCCATAGGCATTCAAGAATGACGAACCTATCACGAAGCCGTCAGCACATATCGAAGATGATTCCAGCACGAGAGTACTTACCTGTTTAGAGGAGCTAGCCTTGTCCTTCGTTTTCCAGCTACGATACCGCAAGCTCGGTGTCGAACCGGCAGTCGGCGAGCCTTCGACGACGATACGAACGGGGAAAGGCGGGGGAGAATGCGGAAAGCCGGGGATGACGAGCCGAGAGGACCGCCTTTGCATGACTGGGTCGTGGATTTCGGTGATGGATGCAGGACAAGACCCCCTGTCGTGACGCTGTCGTGGTATGTGCTGGCGAACGGGGACTGAACGAGGATGACACACTGAAGTCACGAAGACACGATCCGTCGACGTGGGGTAGCCGAGCTGGTAGTCGTCGCCGGCCTGGGCTGAAAAAGTCGGCGGTGCGCCCAAAGACAATGTCTTCTCGCTTCTCAGTGCCTCGGACCGCGAATAACCTATCTAATCAGCTATCTAATCTCCGAGAGTATTCGCCCTACCGTCGTTACATCTACACAATCAGCCATACAAGCCCAGCAACATCCACGCCATCGACCACCGATGATCCATCGTATGGCGACGCCGGGGAGCCGAGACGCCAGCGGTAAGTCAGACACGGGGACATGGTTGCTGTTGCTCATTCGCGTTTCGCAGTGATTGATACGATGCATCGCAGGGGAATCGTCCGTCTTTCGGAGGAACGTCATCTTGAATTGACGGAAGATACGACGCTGTCGGTGTCCGCGGCGATGATTGAAATGATCTGACGGGGGAGTGCCGAAAGGCGGCTGGTGCAGCGACGGTCGAGAGCATCCGTTGGAATGCGGGAAGCGCGACAGGACTTGCGATGCCGTAGACGGTATTGGCGGAGAAGAGGTCAGAGGGTTCAGGTACGTCATGACGATGGTGGAGCGAGGGAAACGCTGACAGCGTATTCGCCGATGTTCAGGACACGGAACGCAGTCGACAGTCCTCTCCGCCGATGAACCTTCGGCTCCTCATCCGTGCCGCTCGCCTCTCCCTACACAAACTCCTTCACACAACGACGGCGATTCGCACCTCCTCCTCACGTCCTACCACAACACGACGATCCGAAGTCCCAGCAATCCAAGACGACGAACGGGTCGGACGTCAGATATCGCAGACGGACGTTGCTCGTGTGAGAGGAGCGGAGTTTCGTGGCGTATGTGGCGTAGTAGGGAGGATTGGGGAAAGACGAGCGAGTATTGGAGAGAGCATCGAACAAGACATGGGAGAGCGAACAAGACGTGTAGGCGAGGAGGCCTGTCGTGCGGTCCTGAATGCGTGAGTTTGTTTGTCATCCACCTTGCCGAGGCTCTAAGGTGCAGTCGAGCTGATAGCTTGATAACCCAACAGCCCTATCGATATCTCGACGTCGTCATCTGCATCTCATCCTCACCTTCCACATTCGCTTCTCCATTCGCACATCGACTTCACAACAAGTACGACTCTCGTCAGCCTCGGCGCTCCCGTATGTCCCCATCTCGGCTGGACAAGATCCTTGTGTCCTTTCGCTACACCAGGAGCAGAAGGTGCACGCCGGAATTCCGTCAAGACGCGGACTCCTGAACAGTTGGATGCTGGATAATACTGGACCGTTGAGCGGAATAAGGAGTACGGTCTCGCGCGGGGGAAACACGAGCGAACGAACCGTGATGCGGGGAAGCGTGAGGGAGTGACGGTCGTTGGAGAGAAGAAAGTCTGTGGTGTGGTTGTGACTTTGTGAGTGTCCTATCAGACCTCCTGCTAAGAGTTGGAGATGGGACCGCACTGATAGCGCATGATGGAACAGCATCATCCCCTATCTTTGGCGCCGGTTTTCGTCCCCAGCATTTGCCGTCGTACGCAACGCGTCCCCCCGCCTCCCGGCCTCACGAGGGTTCAGCATCGGACAACGGATAGAAGGGGTCGTCATGCACGATGTCTTGGGTCGGATCTGGTCAGGGAGGCGTTCGGCTTGTTGGAAGAAAGTCTGGGGGACGTCCCAAGGCCGGGAAGAGGTACGCTTTGCGGTATTCGCTGCTCCCGCCGTGGTGTCCTGATCCCACCGAAATTACCTATAGGTGTTCATTGCGCCTCCGCGTCCACGTATCGCCTTTAAGTTCTGAGTCGACCCATTTGCTCAAGGACCTCCAGATTCGCCATGCATGTAGAGTCGTGCTCCTCCCGCAATCAAGATCGCAAGCCCGGGAAAACGGCACGTCGCCCGGACCGACGACGGACAGCATAACCTTTCCATCGACAAGGAAAGCGAGATGCGGAGCCCGTCGATTATCGTAGAGGAAGTGAGGACACGTCGACGTCGGTCTTCCTGGACGCACGGCTCCGCTGTATGGGCGTGTAGAGGAGGTGAGCTGCGCCACATGGAACTGCCAAATGGAGCGCATACGGATCCCGTTCATCCGACCATCAAGTTGTAAACCATCTGATCAAGGCTACCGGCTGTGCTCCTGTATCTTGAGGTTCCGAACGCCGCATCGAAACGACGAATATCATCTCTGCTTCTTTCTCTACTCAGCTACGTCGATCGAGCAGTGAAGGTTGGCTGGTTGGCATTATTTGGAGCTATGGATACGTTCGGTCGCGTCAGGATACGGTAGGCTAGTGGACGTCGGGCTTTGTGGTATCCTCGATGCGCCTATAAATGTGGATATGATTGCTCAAAAGCACAAGGGCAAGGAACGGTAGTATACGATTTACCATCCCTTCTTGCCGTTGTTGAGGGACGTGAGGAGACCTGCACGAGCGCTGTGCAGCGAAGCTACCAAGCACGTTCATGATGCGTCTCTTTTATCTGCTACACCATCCTCTTCTACAACTCGATACACACCTTGCCCACATGTGCCCCACTCGCCAAATACCCGTACGCATCGAGCACCTGCTCAAACGTGAACACCTTGTCCACCGGCACCTCCAAACCCCGCGCACAAACAAACGTGACCAACTCCTCGAGGTACTGCTTGGCGCCGACGGTGATCCCGCGGACGATGGCGCCCTTCCCGAGGGCGAGGCCCGCGACGTCGGGCATCGTCTCGGGCGTGGCGAGGAACCCGATGACGGCGACGAGGCCGCCCATTCGGATGGCCTCGAGGGACTGTTCGATCGTGCCCGCGCCGCCGTTGTCGATGACGGCGTCCACCCCGCGGCCGTTGGTGAGGCGACGGGCTTCGGTCCCCCATTGCAGGGTGGTCCGGTAGTTGATCGTGTGGTCCGCGCCGTACCGGGTGCGGACGAGGTCGAGTTTCGCGTCCGAGGACGAGGTGACGATGACGGTGCAGCCAAAGGCTTTGAGGAGGATGAGGGCCGTCATGGAGACGCCGCCGGTTCCTACGAGTGACAAAGGTAATCAGCATAAGAAGGATGAGGTTTGCGTGAAAGAGGCGTACCTTGGACGAGCACCGTTTGGCCCGGTTTAACAGAGACGGGGCCGAAGAGCGCGTTCCAGGTCGTCGTACCGGTGCAGACGAGCGAGGCGAGTTGCGGCCAGCCGAGTTTCGATCCTTCGGGGATCTTGACGACGGCCGTTTCGGGAACGACCGCATACTGCCTCAAGAACCCATCGACGGGCCCACCGTACCCGTGGTCCCAGTCCCTCTGCGGACCGTATAGGTTCGTCGAGTCAAACGTCACCACCACGCGATCCCCCGGCTTGATCGTCGTCACGCCTTGGCCGACTTGCAGAACTTGAGCGGCACAGTCGCTGACGGGGACGACGTTGTCCTTGACGGGGAAAGGATAGGTCCCGTCGGCGATCGCGAGGTCGCGGTAGTTGAGGGAGAGGGCTTTGATCCGGAGCAGAACCTCGAGGCGGGTCGGAGAGGGGATGGGCTCCGTGTGGGGTTTGACAGAGTGGAAGGAGGAGCGATCTTCAAGGCGGTAGACGGTTTGTTCGGACGACATGTTGTGCGTTGTTGGGTGGGAGGAATGTGGGCATCGAACTGTCGTCTGGGGTTGGGGGGGTTGATATACACGCAGGGAGCGAAGAGCGAAAGTCGGAAGATGACATGCAGATATGCCTATGATAGGTAATCAAGCCTCCACCTTCACTCGGAAACCGGGATCAAAGCACATATGCCGCGGCGGGGATGACCAACAGCCTATGGAATGGACGTGAAGACGTCGCTCGAGAGGGTATTGGGGGGAGATATGGAGCCGTCGTTGTTGGAGATCAGGGCTGTGCGTGGTTGAATTGTTGTGAGCCGTTCCCTCGCTAGGCTTGATAAAATACTGACGGACGTGCATGTCACAAGACATCCGTTTGGATCACGTTCAGGGACAACATCCCATCTCCCGCACCGCACGAGTACCGCACGACGGAACGTCTTCCCTGCATCCATTTGCTTCGCGCCTACGGCCGCAATCGAAAACATCGACCGTACCGCTCACCGCTCGTCTAGCATCCGGCTCGAAGAGAAGACTAGATACAATTTGAAGCGCAGTGTCACTACCTGACGGGATGCTGATGGCAGGAGGTTCAGGGTGATGCTCGAAGGCTGGAGAAAGCTTGCGTGCGGACGAAGCAGATGTCGATAGGGTCGGGGGTTTGCCAATGGGTTGGGGTGGGCGGGCAGGTGCGAGAAGTTGAGGAATGGAGGGGAATCTGTATGCACGTATCGGCTTTGACGGGAAGAGCAACGCATGTGCGTCGGAAGTACAATTGGTCATCGGTGACTACAAAGAGCACGAGGGGTACAAGTATCCATCTGCGCTGTACCGTCCCAGACACGCTCGCATATCACATCGAATAACGTATACGTCCATCGCACGCCGAAGCGATGCACGAAATCGTCGTCCGCGCATGACAGCTCCACTGGTCACTGAGTGTTCATAGTATCGCCCATACCTCCGCTCGCCCTTCGTCCAACTGCAGGCGTTGCACACCACCCGCAAGCGTCGCACGCGCATCTTGCTCCTGGCCTGAAGATGAAACCAAGGTCAGAAACATGGAATGGGCGAGATACCGAACCGTGAGAGGGAAATGCAGGCTTACCGCTCCAAGCCGGAACGCCATCTCGGGGCTCGAGCGCCTGATGCCTTGCTCGCGGGGTATCGGCCTCGAATCCCATGGCGGAAACGTCGTGGGGAAGCTGTGGCGAACAAGCGGAAGACGCGTGGTTTAGGGGGAACGGCGCGTCGACTCCCGCGGCTCCGTTGGCGTCGAGGGAACTATTGATATAGGTTCGGAGCCTGTAGACCGATCAGCCGTCATTCGGTGACAAATAGATGACACTTCGCTGCCCACATGCGTCTTGCGGAATCATCTAATTTACAAGAGCAGATCAGATCCATACCACAAGTGCGCTTCCCCGGAACTTACCATTCGCTTCAGGAACACCTGAGTCGTTCATCGACGCGCCCGTCTGAACTCCACCGACGTCTACCATTCTGCATAGATACTATCAACATCTAAGCGAACGAGACACGCTCGGGAACTTACCTAAACTCATAGTCATCTCCATGGCCTCCTAACTGTCTCAAGAATTTCTCTTGCTCCTTCGCATCCGCCGGCGATCTGAGGAGCGGGCGAGCGGCATGCTTTGAAGTCGGACGAACGTTTTCTGTTTCTCCTTGCGAACGAGCTGACGGCTACGACTTATCAGCGAATGAAGGGGACGGGGGTCCGCTACCTCCGTCACTTCAGCGCTTATCACCGCAGTCGTAAACGTAGGAACGTAGTTCGGGATCCTCGTTGGTGCTTGCTGCGACTGTGTTGATGGGTTATGAGCAAATGAAGACGATGAAATGTATGATGTGGCTTACCTCCGTTCGTTCAGTGGTTGCTTCCGTAGGTGTAAATGTCGGAACCTCGTTGGAGAGCATCGACGAATGGCGTGTACGACGTAAGCGGTGCGATCGATCTGAAGCTTCCGTCGACTCCTCTGAAGGCGTCTCTTCGTATCTAGAGCGAATGATCCCCCGAGGACTAGAAATCGAGGCATGTCAGTCATTGTCATCAACGAGAAGGCGATCAGGCGCATCGACATACAGGGCAGGATTATCACCTCCTCGTGCGTTCCAACCAGCGGTGAAGCCTCTCGGACCTCGTTTCTTGTGAACATTGCTTGCGATGACTGCGAAGTCCGTGAGCGGGCGCGTGGGGTCGATCTGGAAGAGGGTGCTAATGCTGATGTAGATGCCGATGTCGAAGCAGAACCCTGCAATGCTGTGATGGAGCTGCTGGTCGATGTTCTGTGCGAACTCTACGGTGCAGGGTAAGCATCACGCTGGGTATAGACATAATGATCTCGTCTTACGCCTGATTCTGCAGTACTACTCCTTGTCGTTGGCGCTTGCGGATGAGTGCGCGCGGCTTGATGCATGAGGGCGGGTGCGATGCTCGAGGTTTCTCTATACGCATTCGATGCTACGTGATTACCCGACGCACGCGGGGGATTGTGAACGGCCTAATGATGTACTTAATGAATCAGAAAGAATATTCGAAACCAGAAGTTCATTACGCCACTCACATTTGACGAGTTGGAAAGGGTGTTGACGAGAAGGTTCATGGCGGCGGGATTCATATCTCGAAGTCGTGCTAGGAATTGACGTCAGTGACCAACAAGAGAAGCCAACATGAGGTCGAGTGAATTGAGTCGGACCTCCTTTCGACCTTTCCTGTCGGACAGTTGTGCGAAGGGAACATGAGGACTCACTAGGCTGACATGAGCACCGTTGCTGACCTTGATGGCACCGAGGACAGATCATCTTTGAAGTTGAGTGAACGGAGGGCGGTGTAGTCCTTGGTCTCGAAATAATGGACGATGTGGGCTATATTGATGAGAACTGATGCAGGACACAGTCAACAGTGCTAAACTCGTCAACAATTAGGATCCGCCAACATCGTGCTTTTTCACCGCCGCGTCATCTGAGTCATTTCGCCGGCACATGAGAGGAGCTTCAGCTGTCATTGCTGTTGAGGGACCCAGCGGACTCCACCCTCCATGATCCAGCTTTGAACAATGTCCATCAAAGCCCGAGAAAGTTGACAACACTGGGTTTGAGGCTGGACGCTTGTAGCCTTCGGGTATGTATGTTTCACCGCGCGATAGTATGCTTCTCTCCCGTGACCAGGACAGAGGTGTCTGACCAATGGTCATGAGAGGTTACTCGGCCTTTTGCCAACCCGCTCCCATGCGTGTCTGCGTCGACCCTTTCGCTGCAATGTGCCGGGCACAGGCTGTACCGCTATACATCATGCGGAAGAGCTATTCCTCTTCGTTTCACGTGTCACCGCTTGCGAGCTATTATAGCTAGTTCCTCCTCACCGTCAGAGCACAGTAGGGATTCAGGCCGGAAGTCGGTGATTCAGTAACAAGGGTCTACCGGTCATGGAACCTTTTTAAGTCCAGCTGATGACCCCGTTCTAGCTGGATGCTGGCCGGCACAACCACCTTGAAACAATGGCTAGGTTGAATCTTGAAGAGCTGCAACAGCAAAACTTGCGCGAAGCCAATCACGACCGCTCAAGGTACGAGCTGCGCCCGTGGAATTGGACGAGACTAGCGAGAGTGGAACGAGCTAGCTATCACTGCCGCGCCGTCAACGACATAATGTGCAACTCCATGAACGCACTCGTAAGTACTAGCCGCATGTCATTCTTACCGGTCAACAGTCCTGGTCTATAAGTGCTTGTCAAAACACTTTGGAAATAGCGTAGAGCGTCCTTTGTAGCCGGTCTTCTATCCCCTTCCGAGGTCTACCTAAGTAAATCACCGAACCGTCCGGCGGAAGATATAAGATTGTGCCTGGCCATTTGGGCTTCAACATGCGGGGGACCGGTTGTGAATCGATAATTCAACAAGAAACAGAATGTCTCACCAGGAGTCCACGCTTAGCTTTAAGGAGGATAGTCGCCTTTCCGAGAACGACCCCGAGTTCGAGAATAGTCAGGCGACAGAAGGACAGAATGATTCTCGCGACCACGCAGCAGCCCCCGGAGGAGGTATCAGGAGCGACGGAGTAGAATAGGAATTGGTGCCGAATCTTAATCCCTTCGAACATCTTCTCAAAAGAGGGGGCGGCTGGAAGAAAGATGTGAATTCGAATGACCACAGCCTTCGTAGAACCATCGTTTGAGGTCAAAGCACCCGCGACAGGCTACGATATGGTGCGTAAATATCAAATGGGATGGTAAAACGGTGATACTATAAAAGTCATTGATCGAAGCTGAGAATGGCTGGCTGGAGCATGCCACAAGCGAGCTTGGTCAGACATAGCACCTGAAGAGTTGTGAAACAGAGCGGATTCACTGCCTCAACGGAACTTTGCACCGTACCTACCTGTGTAAAAAATGTAGTATAGTCAGGATTCGATTGTCATATCTGATGCTGCAATCGTGTGTCAACGCATGCGCTAGTTATACTATTCATCTCTATACTTGACACAATTTACCGTCCTCTTTATATTAGAATCCGCTCAGGTTGTATCATATGAGATGGCGTCGGTTGCTTCTTTCCATTGACGACTCAGGATGAATCGACCAGTATTTACTCTGCGTTTACCAAAAATGACTAGTGAATGAGGAGAACCCCGAGACAGAACGAGCACGACATGTAAAATTGTTGTCGGAAGCACTATACAGGGGCAACCCTCCGTAGCCGCGATGGCCGAAGACCTGCAGGCGGAGAGAACCCATCAGTCACGACGTCTTGGCATAACCTTCAATCTGTGCGATCCCCCTCTCCTGTCAACACCAATTATCAGGGGAATAAAAGGCCTTGCTCCGACGGGTTTGCGATCTCGTCACTCCGCCTCTGTAATGTGTTCAGCCTAACCGGCACCTTCCCACTTGTATTGGAAAAAGGACACGCAAAGCGCACCTCGAGGCTTGGTGGACATATTCGATTGCGGCGTGGGATCGTTCTGCAAGCGGAAGCTGCTGTAGTCCCGTTCCGGCTTGATCATCTCGACGGCAAAAGGATGAGAAGGGGGTGGGGGGGGGGGGTAGGCTCGCAATGCCAAAGTCAATAAAATTGAGAGCTGCCGATCGCGATCCGATGTGCTTCCACCTTCTCACCTTGCATACCTCAGATGGATAGCACACGCTGACTTCTGCCAAAGCCTATGATCGAAATGGTGTCATCTGAAATTAGTAGGTCGAAGCTCCATTTCGAAGGGATTCAAGCAGGATGGTTGCAGATTTATGCGAGAATCCAAACTGCCAAAATCAAAAAATGGCATTCGTTATGTTTTATTCTTTCGATGGAATTGGAAGCCATCAGAAAGATGATCATTTGACTATCATAGTCGCTCAAGATTCCAAGGAAGCAAGAACAGAGTCGAATGACGAAAGTGGTCAGCCTCAGTTGACAATTCTTAGGGACGTCAAAGCGGAGACGGGCATGCGAAATTGAGGATCTGGGCGTACAGGCGAGGACTTCGAAATAAGGAGAGGGAAGGTTTCGGGGGCCGAAGAGAATATCCGGAATTTGACCCTGACCGACTCTATTATATCTTAGTCCCTTTGGCGTCAAAGACGTCAGTAGTCATGTCCAGTGGGAGAGAAGATTGACACAGAATTGACTCTTCAATTGTAAGGGCCTGGATCAGAAACCTTTCTTCTGGAGATCCTGATGCGCAGCGATATCGACGCGCATAGGTGCTGGGTTAGGATACACCTACTCTTTTGATACCGCATTCGCACTCTGCCGAACGTCTGAACGTCCCGCGGGTGATATGTGGAATCGAAGGGACTTCCCAACAGGCAGAAATGGTCTCCACCACGTGGGGCTGCCGCTCAAACACCTTTTTCTATCCCTGGGACGCTGCACATCCAATGTCGGTATGGGTTGATCGCATCGGTGAAGCCCGATGGCCGATTTCTGACACAGGTGTCTTATTGTATAAAGCCGCTCACGAACATGGCCCCTGGGCAGGTGGTAGGCCTACAAGTACGATCCTCGAAGAGGCATCTTCATCTGAAAGGCAAAGATCCGGTACTATCTGTCGCAGATATGCTTAAATTAGTAAGATTCCCCGGCGCCATCTGCTCCGGCGAGTCGTCATGAACTGCATCTCCACGATATGCTCGTCCAGGTGTACTGCATCGGGACGCCGAATGAGAGCGCCGGTGTGGCCCAATCACATTACTGGGTTGAAGAAATTGTCGCAGGCAGCCTATGTGATATGAAGAGCACATGAAAACGCTGAGCGATCGAATCGGCCGCCGAAGTCGCGGGCATATCCCATGCTCATCTCCATTGCGTCTGCTCCGTCTTTCCACTCACAACAGGGGTGTATTTCCGCGTTCTCAGCACATAACTCTCGACGTATTTCGCCACGAAGGTACCCTGGGAAAATGTGTAGTCCGGTCACGCGAAGACAGGGGAGGAATAATGTCCGGTACCTATGACAGCGCATCTTTCCGGTCGTTGGCTGATCGGAATCCTTCATCACAGAGCATAGGCATCGACGCGGCATGGCAACCGGATCGCGCAGGACGGAATGGAAGGAATCGGAGCGAGAAGGCGCGGAGACGCCGAAATAGTGTTGGACGGGTGAGCGGAAATGGGTTACGGGACGTCGAATCGGGCTGATTGAGTGGTGAAAATCGGAACAGGACCGCTCGAGTGGGTCGACCTTGCCTCCTCGTGTCGCAGGAGCTCTAAGTTCCTCTGACAATCTCGTAAGTCAGTCCCTTGCCTGTCCATCGAGTAGTACTGACTGCTTTCCACAGAACGTGTCGTTGCCCCACTCCGAACGCAAACTCACCGCCCCGTCGGCACGTCAAGCTGGACAACATGTACGGGGGGTGGTCACTAGGCGGAGGTCGTAGGTAGTGAAGGGACTAGGTGGAAGAGGATGCATCGTGAGTGTGTGCTGTCCGGGCGTGGTGCGGTATTGATGGATCTTGCCATGCAGGACAACGTATCATACACGTCCTAGCCGGCCGACTTGCATCGCACATCATGGACGCAGGATGGACGCCGGTTTTCCCTCACCACCGCTCACCGCACGCAACGCCAACCAACATTGCCCACGATCAACGCTTACCACGCTGCGGACACGGATGCGCAGGAAAGCGTTTATCAGGACTATCACTCAGACCCGCGGACCATTTGCATCGATTGCTTTCACCTCCCGGATCCTCAAGATACACCGCCTTTGCGTTCCGCCACATCGCAAGAAGGGTCGACGCGCGTCATCGCTGCGTACGGTTCCTATTCGTTCCCGTTCGACATTTGATTGTAATCTTATCGTCTTCCAGCGAATCCCTGCGTTGAGTGGGTCTAAACGTCTGTCACAGCGCGGGCACGGACTGGAACGGGAGGCGACATTTCGGAACCGCTCGACACGGGTTCCGAGGGGAAGGTTCTGCGAGATATGTAAATGCGCCGAGCGGATGAGACGGGGGATCGGAAACCGCACGGGGAAGCGTTGCGAACCGGTGGCCGCGGACGAGGAGGAGAAAGCTCAAGCTTGTGAAGTCGTGAGTGGTTCCGCTATCGTTCTTGCTTGGGACTGACGGTCTTCCCTTCGCAGCATCGTGGTCCCTATCGCGCCCCACGGCCCTCGTCGCCTCTTCCGCATAAGATCGCGCACATCGCAACGCATTCCGGACGTCTTCACCCGCACATCGGCTTCGCCGCCGTAGCTCGACCAACATCGGCGACGGCACCGGGCAACGTGCGCGTTCCCCTCCGGTGTGACCTCTAGCTCGGGCGGAACTCGGCGTCGTCGTCGAGTCCGCAAGGTGCCCGATGGATCCGTCTTGAGGAGGATGATTGGCCGTGGCAGGAGGGAACGCCGTGAAGGGACGATACCACAAGGAGGAGAGAGAAACCTGTGTCCGCCGTCGATTGAGAGGGAGGTAGTAGGAGCAATGAATTAGGGACTGCGTGAGTCTTTCCGCTATCGTTTTGCAATGTGGTACTGATGGTCTCCCCCACGCAAAAGTATTCTCGCCATCACGCTCTACGACTGTGATCACCTTTCCGCACGTCCTGTATCACCACGCCCTCCCGCGCACATTGGCTGTGCTGCCTCGGCTCAGCCAAAGTCACCGACGATACCGCTTATCGTCTGCATGGTCCCCAGATCGCCAACGACACCGCTTATCATCTGCGCGGTTCCAGATACGACCTTACGCTGGGATGGGACATGGCATCACAGTGGAGTTCGACATTTGCTTGACGGATTGGTTGCGACGAGGATGCATTCATCGTGGGAAGGAGAGTTTGCTGTTTGATGGGGTGATGCCGGAAGCTCAGAGAGGGAAGGATTCGAGACATAGGTTTCCGACGATCGAGGCACGTCCAGGTCGGGTTCACGGAATACCTTGACCCAATCTGACAGTCCTTTCCGCCTTCGACAGAGTCCTCCGCTCCGCCGACGGAGATGCCTTCTCGGGCGACATCAGGCCGTTCAGAATCGAGCTCCATCACGGAACGTCGATGTACATGGGTCGTCGCCGGACATGCGTCGGTGTTCCGCCGGTCCTCAGGCATAGGCGGAACTCGAAACGACGACCACGCCGGAAGTTGGTCAAAGCGGAGGACGGTTCGATTGAGGCGGGGGCGATACGGACGACGCACGGATCGGCGCTCGATAGGGTCTCCGCACGGGACGGACGGGGACGATGCGGTTTTCCGCGGACGAGACGACCCGTATGACTCGAGATCTGCGGCAGTGACGAACGGACGACAAAGACAGACGAAGGCGGACGAGCGCACGGGTCTCGTGTTCCGCTCTCAAATCGAAACGACCATCGAATGGTCTTCCGGGATTGGTCGGGCAGAACACAAACGATGTGCCGTACGGGTCAACGGGGTAGAGGACAAGTCGGAATGATGCGCGGTCTCAGAAATGTACGTCGTACGGTTGATACGATGTAATGCAATGCTATTCGCTGCATCTGAATGGGATTAACGGCAGGCAAAGCGAGATCTTTCCCGTAAGCGGAAATGGAAACGAGGAGCGAGCGGTAGTGAAAGAACGCATCGAAAAAGGCCGAGGACGGTGGTCACTGCAACACGCCTCATCGAGGATCGCTTTCTGGTTGCTTGCGCTACTAGTGCGCTAGGCAAGGATTCCCTACCCGACCGACGTTCCGGATGACGAGGCGTCTGAAGAAGCTGGACTGGAGACTCGTTGATGGGTCGATGCAAACATGCATAGAAGAAGAACACAAGGGTACACACGCATAGACGCTTACATAGACCGCATACAAACGCATACAATATACACGCATACAGGCGCATACGATACAAACGCATCTAGACGTATAAACGCATACAGACGCATACAAACGCATAAAGACGCATACAAACGCATAAACGCATAAGGAACGCATAAACGCATAGGGATTCCACCGCTCACCATCGCATTACCATTCGTTGCCTTCCCTTCACCTCGCTGGCCCCCCGGCAGCATGCCTCGGACCTAGCCTCATTCGCTGCACATCCTGCGCGAGCGCCGCAGCGGCGTCTCCTTCCGCACCTATCAACGCGAGGGAAACGCATCAGTGGACTTCCTGACTTGGAATCGCGACTCACGTTCAGGCCCAGGTACAGCCGGATCAGGGCGGAGGGTGTAGAGTGCTGTTTGAGGCGGATCGATTCGCTGGCCATGTGGTCCAGGTCCACCCACACCGAGGTGTCCGCCCCACGATCCCTGCGATACGGATGTGCCGTACCCGTGCGAGCCAGCAGTATTTGTCGAGCCTCCCGACGTCGCGGAAAACGGCGTCGTGACCGCAGGACTGTGAAGAACTCGCTGTCAGATGCGAAAACGATCAGGCAGGGATCAGGGGCGACTCACGCTTGGCTTGCGGTATCGACTGCTCGTCAGAGCAGGATCAAGTCGTTGTCGTCGAATAAGCGCGACTGAGGAACTCACCACGGCTTTCACGATCATTCATCGTTCCCTGCGGCTGTAGGCCCTGCTGATAGGCGTTGTGTCCGATCGAAGCCGATCTTTGGGTATGTGAGCCTTCAGTTTGTCTCTTACGACAGAGGGGACTTGCTGATTTGAGCACTCGCTGCTGATCCTATCTCCCTCCCGATGCGATGGGTTCTGATGCGCTTGCGAGACCTGCAGCTCATGCCGCCAGGGAGAGAGAAATGTTAGTGAGGAGTAGGTTGTGGTGACCGAGCTGAAGGAAAGGCTTACCCCGGCGCTTGAGGCGACAGCTTGACATGTCGCGGTCCATGGTGCTCGAACTGTATCGGCCGAGCTGGAAGGACCGCCTAACAAGTAGGGAAGTGAAGGTGGGTGTACAGGGACGCTTGACAGCGTGAATTGCTTGCCACAGGACGCTGGATCAGTCGGATTGAGCGGGGCGGCAACGGGCCTGTCATGATCGGTTCCTTCAGCAGCAAATTGCGAGGGAAAAATCTTGGCAAGTGCTTACTGCTCCGCACGCGGTCCTGCCTCCCGCAGTCGCTGAGCTGAGTGACGGCCCACCCAGTATCCACTGTGGTACGCCTCTGCTAGCTGTTTTTTCACGTCGGCGGGCGACGGATGCGAGGGATCGCTCGGAGCCGGGACCGCGACGTTTTCCGGGACAGATGGTGTGGACGGAAGAAACACATTAAGGTGTACGGCCACTTGAAGCGTTACTGGAACGCTGGAAGACTGTGCGGCGAGGGGCACAGTCAGCTCGGAAACTGGTAATTGCTGGATTTGTGCGGAGCTTGACACCTGCTGCGCTGTGTTCACAATCGGTACCTGGTAGTCGGCCGAGGCATTATGATCGGCCTGGTTGACTCCATGAGCGTGCGTTACCCCTGGTGTCGGGGCAGGTGGTAATTTGTTTAGAAAGGCCGGGAGCCGAAACGGGACTTCGACATTCATGATGGAACGCTGCTCTGCCGGCGTGACATGAGACAAACTGGACGGCACGTTCGAAGTCCCCGTCAGAGGTGCCGAAGGAGGCGGAGCTGCTGTCTGCGATGCAGTGTCGTGAAGAGGCTATAGTAAGTGCAGATGAGCATGAGACCCCGAGATGAGGTCAGAAATGACACTGACACGAGACGCCTCAGCTGCTTGCAATAGATACGGTTGCGACTCCCGTGATGCATGGTCCTCTGAGTCTGTGAAAGCGGTGCAAGACGTCAATAAGTACCGCCAACTACAGCACGGCGCGTCGTCGCATAGATACCCACCGATTATGCAATCCTGATTCAGCTGGTAACAACGTTCACATGGGCTATAGTACGACCACCTCGCGCAAGCCTGACCTTCCCGCTGGCACTGTCGGCATCGCTCTGAATGCCCCATGTCGCTGAAGAGGACTGGCGCCGACTGATTACCGAGGTCGACGCAGCCTATATGTGAAGGAGCGATTACGAGGATGTCGATAGAAGATTCCTGTTGAGACTTGAGTTGCCCTGTCCACTGATTTGGGTCGCGGCTACGCTTCGATGTTTGGAAGTACCTTGAGAGCAATGCCTTCGCTCCATCACACTTGACGGGGATGAGAAACCGCCTGCTTATATAGGCAAGCCCGAGGGACTCTCTCTAGCGTTCCAGTCCGCACAGTCAGCATCGTCATCGCGACGTCATTTCGTTGACAAACTCCGCTACAGTCATCATCGTCATCCCGAACGCCCAGGCGACCCGGCAAGCGCAAGTCGTCCGAATATGCTGGGACCGCTTCGCCGTGCCATCTTGGTCACCTGATCGGACGACGGTGTGACGCTGTTCGCGCCTAATTCGCATCGAGCGATGCATCTGATCTCATTGATTCATCAGGAACGACTGGGCTAGTACGATAGTACACGATCACATCGAGTAGACGATATAGAGCACACTGTAAGGACAAAAGGCGCAATGTCAGAAACAAAATCGCAACGCATCCTTCCGACGACTTACTATGAAATCGCGATGAGAGAGACTGCAACTACCAGTCCGAAGATCGTCCAGCTTCTCCTTGCCGGTCGTAGACCTTGACGACGGTCCGCATCGGTTTCATGCGATTCCTTCTTGACGCGATCGACCTCGTTCAAGCGGAGTACGCTGCCGAAGTACTTCTTGTCGATGAACTGTAGAAAGCGAGGGGAGTGAGCGCCGAGGTACGGACGAAAGTAGCGGTACTCACGTGGTATCCGAAGCCGTACAGGACGTCAACTGCCTTGAGGGCAATCATGAAGTAGAACATGTTGTCGTACTGGCTCTTTCCCGCCGGAGCCCGATCCTGAACTGTGGACGGGAGCTCGTCAGCTTTGCGTGCAACAGACCAGACGGCGGTTGCGTTGAAGCGGACCCACTTGCACCAACGGAGATATCCACAATCGTCGAGCCTGCCGAGTTGAACGCCTTCCACAATCCGAAGGCGGTTCCGATACAAGCCTGCGACGGGACCAGCAGCGGGATGGAGGCGATGAAGGGGATCTGACGAAGAAGGACCTTCAGCTGGAGGTCGCGAACAATGAAGAGCGTCGTACTCACCGCATTGCTTGACAGCGCAACTGAGCCGAGGATGACGCTACATTACGGCGGAGATTGCGGATCAGCGTTCGTTGGTGAGATTCGTCCGAGTACAGCAAGACGTACGGAACGAGTGGATGTACGCTTGTATATGCCAACAGCGAGAACACCAGAACCCAAAGAGCTATGTGGCGATTCGATCAGCTTATGTTCCTGGACAAGCATGCGTTGGCACTCACCCGCGGTGGCGGAGACGAACCACATCCGGCGACCAAACAAGTCGAAGCACAGACCGACAATCGGCGTCAAGACGATAGGTATGATCTGGAGGACAATGACATTAGGCTTCCCTCTGGCATGATCAGCCGCAACGTAAGAGCTTACCTGACCGATCGAGCTGGTGTATCCGGCCGTCAACTTGGTCGTTCCCCTCGTCAGCTCAATGGTCTGTGACACAAGCGCGGATGAGTATTGTATCCTCTCATCTACATCCACATGCAAGACTTACCTCAGACAGATTCGACGTATAGGCGCCGACAACGCCGGCTTGCAACAGCTGCGAAATGGCGATGAACCCTGTCAGAGGAAGGGATATGTCAGAATCAGTCAATTTACGAGGTGGATCCGAGGGCACGAAGGTACTTACAGAAAGCAGCAGGGATGGCCTTGATGCTGATCGCAACGAATTTGAAGTGCTCCTTGGAGAACGGCGTCAACGGTCTTCCGACTTCTCCCTCGAATCCGTCCGCGTCCTTCTCCGACGGCTCCGCAGCATGCTGATGAGCCCGTCGCGCGACCTGCAGACCAGTGACGATCCTCGCTTCCTTTGGCAGACTTCGTTCGATGAAGACGTAGGCGATGTTGATTGCGAGCGTAACGGCGCAGAGGATTGAACCGACCTACATCCAGCGGTCAGTATGACATCAACAAGACGGAACACGGAAGAACGCGTACCCAGAAAGCCCAGTACCACTTTCCGGTCGAGTTGGTGATCGGGATGGCGGACAGGTTTCCGCTCAAGTTGAAGACGCGGCCCATGGCGATGTCGAGTCCGTATACCTGTGAACAGCGCATAAGACGGGATGAGTTGGGGCCTTCGGGACAACGCGCAGAGTAGTACTCACGAAGCCGATCCAGCCTCGTCCGCCTTTGGCGGTCCCTCGGTACCTGTAGACAATACCATAGGTTAGCGACATGAACCGCGAATTCTGAGAACGGTGAACGTACCAGTGCGTGTATAGCTTTGACTGCGCCGTCTCGATCGTCGTGCTGCCGATACCGAACAGGATCTGACCGCCGAGGATACTGATCCAAAAGCAAATAATCAACAATGTCAGCCCACTCGGACAGACGACAAGCAGTTACCGGTGCCAATCCACTTACATCGGAAACGACGCCCTCTGCCCACCCACCGCCCTCACAACCGCCCCCAACAGAATAAAACTCGACGAAACGAGCGACCCAAACGACGGTCCGTAATAGTCAATGACTATTCCCGAAAAGATGGGCAGGATCCCGTTGATGAGTTGGTCCGAGGACGCGATCACGCCGTACTTTGCGTTGGTGACGCCGGGGACTTTTTTGCGGATGGTAGATTTGAGGGGTGAGAGGGAAGATTGGGTGTAGTTGCTGCCCACTACAACGTATGGCGGGGATGTAAATTAGCACGGATGCAAGGCATGTTGGTGGAAACCTTACGCGTGAAGAAGATGACGAGCACAAGCGCCGGAACTTTTACCCTCCACGGCAACACCACCGCACCCGTCCCCTTCTCCTCCAGGTCAATCAAGGAATCCGAGTCTTCCCCGGCCGATAATACCGGAACTGCTGCACCGGTCAGACCATCCTTCTTGACTTCGTCGTCGGACATGTCGTGGTCGTCCGTTCTGAGCTGACCGTCGAAGGTAAGAGACGTATCGTGGTTGACGCCGTACATCGGGTCGAGGGATACGTTCGACATCTCGGGTCACTTGACGATGAATCGCACACGGACCGGGGGAGGATGTCCATTCTGTAAGAAAGATGTTAGACCTCTACGCATATAAAGCATTTCCTCAGCCCGAGAATCAGATAAGATAGTCGACGAAGAAAATTCGGTGCCAAGCGATGTAGTACACTGCGGGAGGACCTCCGTCACTTAGGGGGATCTTAGGCCGACGATTTTGCTCAAAATCGCTGAATGTCGTCCTGTAAAAGGCTAAATCAAGCCACACACGTGACCATAATTACTCAAAGAGGCAACTTTCAGCCAAAAAACCCTCTCGAAACTGGCTGAATGTCGTCCTGTCTCAGGCCTAACATGGGCCTGAGTGCCGGAGGTCCTACTGCGGGCTCTTCCGGTGTGACACCGCACTTCACGAAACGACAGGAAAGGGCGGGGACAGCAAAGGAAAACTCACCGACTAGGGATCATCTTTCATGCTTTCCGCCCAACTTGCGCAAGATCCACTTGACTACCCGAGTCCGCTGTCTGAGCTGCGAGCTTGATCCAGCGAGATGAGGCGGT
The DNA here is from genome assembly GCA_022813745.1 of Naganishia kalamii. Taxonomy (NCBI): domain Eukaryota; kingdom Fungi; phylum Basidiomycota; class Tremellomycetes; order Filobasidiales; family Filobasidiaceae; genus Naganishia; species Naganishia kalamii. The sequence goes on along the minus strand of JAKLLX010000131.1, from coordinate 7,170 downwards.
ATAGCTGTTGACGCATTTCCTTCAACTCGGTGGCCATAGCGAGGACAACTGCGAGGACTTTGAGCGACGACAGACACAACCTGAAGGCTTTCCCACCCAAACATGACATGCAGGTGACGAGCCCGCGACAGCCCCCGCGCTAGTGAAAATCGGCAAATCGACCCGAAAGAAGCGCGGCGACTTATCTGCTTCCGCTATCTGATATCGGCACGAAACGGACCGTGTGTAACGCCGCATGTAAATGCGGACTCTACGGACTGGATGGGTTTGCGCTCCGCTATCATCCTCACCAGGATGCCAATCCAAACTGCAGCCGCGGAATGTTAGTATTCTGCGCAAGCTTGCTTGCAAATAGAGAAGATCATTCGCCCTCCGTCCGCGTCGCACCGCCCATCCCGAGAGCATCCGCGCTGGACTGTGTGTTGTCACTATTTACCTTTGTGTCGCAGGGGATGCAAGGGGGGTTGCAGCGAAAGGAAGCTTTTCCGGGGGGAGTCCGTCAGGTCAAAACATGAAGGGTATAACACCTCGCATGGAACGCTCGCTTTCGGCCTTTACGCCAGTCCAAATCTGCTACCTTGCTTGAAAACGTCCCGGCCTTTGACTCCCGCCGTCACTTTCTCTCGACGATGTTCAAGCGATACACAAGGATAAGGGAAGAACCCGCAGAGACCAACAAAGACCGCACAAACAGAACTGGAGACCGCGCGAAAAGCAGGGGAGAAGTACGCCAGCAAACGAAAGACTTCCTTCTCCAGTTGATCGAATTCAATCAGGACTTTCGGGTAAAGTACCCGCCCCGTCTCCACCCAGATATCGACAAAGCGCTCTCCAACCTGAACAATGATGGACATAACCTATTCTACGGCTTGGGGATGGGAGAGTCCCGCTCGAGGCGCGGCAGACTGATCCCAGTCGTGACACAGAGGGTCGACGTCGTCGATAGTTCGTTCGGACCCCAATACGCGGAGTTTCAGAGCCGCTGGCAAGGCATCTTTGGCCAATGGACACTCCTGCTTCGTGATCTGGAGGCATACTGCAGTCATAAACGGATAAAGATCCCCTGTGTGGACGTAGATTCGGGCACACCTTCCTTAGCTGACCAAGTCTCAGGTCCTGACAGCCTGCCCGAGTCTCCCATCGCTACTATTTCGCACTCCTTCGACTGCAGCTTCCGTCACCCGTCAGGACTGGAGCCCATCAAGAACACATCCCAGGACACCCAGATCGGCTATGCTTCCGAGTCTCGTCCGCTTTCCCTTTACGCGAAAAGTATGAGTGAAACGGACGGCTGGAGGGACTGTGGTGCTGAGAGCTCTCGCCAGCCCGATGAAATTCCTCTTTTGTCACCTGTATGAAGTCTGTACAGAGCCTCCGCTTCCTTGTAGGTTGTCGCATGATTCATGACGATACTCTGTGGAGAGGTGGAGGCGTTCTCAGCGCTATTATCCTTGGACACCTCCGGATGAGAACAAGAATTACTGTTGACCATTACCGTCTCAAGCCCAAGCATCTTTGTTGACGTTTATCTAACCATCTATTCCTCGTCGGAGGGGGGTTTAGATGACGTTAATGACTGGGACGTACCATCAAAATCTTATGATCAGGTATGGTGAAGGTTCCTTTTCATCCCGTTTGACCGATTCCAGGGGACGTCTTGACCCCACTCACTAACCTGCGCACACATCGTAGGCAGCAAGACATGTCACTATGCTTTCATTTGACCCACTCATAGAACCAATATATCAGCGATATCTACGGTCGCATATCTACAGGAACCTCTTCGACGCTATGTCGTTTCTTACACATAGGAAATGGTCTGGCCGAGGAGTCCCAACTTTGCCGGACAGAGGGAGGTTCTTATATTACTCAGTAGCTCGAGTCATGTTCCTATGCCATCTAGCGCATTTTCGAAAAGTATTTATCGGTGACCAGGTAATATTCAGGAACCCAGATTCACAGCTGGCTAGAGCCGCTCTTAATCTCTCAATTTACTGCCGAGGACCCGTTTGATGACGGGCGCCGGTGTGCGTAGCGATATCCTCCCAGGGGAAGGTTAGGGTGCAACGTCGTCTTTTGATACTCCTGAGGAGTTTAGGGTGTCAGACCTGAAAGGAGGTCATACCCGCAAGGACTATAAATTCTTTACATTGCATTTCTCTTCCAGCGGAGCGCATTCAGGTCCACACTTGGCCTGCACGTCAACCAGGATGTCTGAACAAAGTGGATTAGAGCAGACACATACTGCACTCGTCACACCGATTTTCGCGCCATTGCACAAGGAGTGGCAAGTCTTTACGAATGGGATTAACGCTTTCACTCACGTCGCCGGAGAGGCTGGATGCGACACAGTCGGATCGATGGATATGTCGGAAGCATGCGAAAGCATCGACTACTGCCTGGCTGTCCGCTGTTTTCGAAATCAACTAGGGTCCGAAATCCGTCTCACAGCGACGCATTTCCGGTCTATTCAAGCTCAATTCAGCTTTTCACAACATGACGAACTGGCTCTATTCTGGCGCCAGCTCTTTGAAGACTGGAACCTGCTAAAGCGTAGGCTTCTCAGCGCTTGCGAAATGCTATCGATTACGGTCCCACTGGAAAATTCTATCCAGCCAAAGCCTTGGGCTCCAGTGGGAAGAACTCTGCCACGGCTCCCAACGGGTTTCGACGCAACGCAAGCGCAACAGCTCGCTCAGTATGCTTTCAAGCCCGGACCAAGCATTATATATGCAGAGCATTGCTGATTCTTTCGTTCGCGTAAGCTCCGATTCGCCCTCGCGTCGTTCGGCCGACTCTATTTCGAGCGGAACTCCCTCGAGGAGAATGTTTGATGGACGGGATGATCGGCAGACTTCAGATCCACCCGTTATGATGTCGAGCTTCAGCGGTCGCACCATCGGTGCACTTCCACCCTCGACAACGGCGATTCCCGGGGCTGACGAAATGTTCTTGCTACCCCAAGGCTACTCAACCCAAGACGATCCGACTTGCGACTACTTCAACGATTCACAACGAGACTGGTACATAAACGGATGGGAGCAGGCGATGCTCGCCATAACACGGATGGTCAGTCAGGGAAGCGACGAATCGCCCCCGGATGGTCTTCTGCTTCTGAAGGCTACGTTGTCCCATTTGGTACGAGTGGTACGCGACAATCCCTGGGATGAAGATTGCCTGACCCGGGCGGAAACAGTCCAAAAGGCTGTAAATTTGGTCGGGAACTCGATAGAATACGGGGAGCTTCCACTCGCTGAATGGTGGTTTGGAGAGTTCTTGCCGCCCATGAATCAACTCAAGGAGGAATTTCGACGAAGCCTTTACGCCCGTAATCGAGTCAATGTCCCTCTTCTTCCAACTTACAACCAGGCCTGTGGCGAGTCATTACATTCGAGTGCATCTATGCTCCCTGTAGGTAGCCAGCAGCCGGGGCAGAGGAGTGGAACGGGAAACGAAACGAACGCCATGCCTCCTCCGTCGTATGTAGAATCCCTGGGCTTCGTATCTAAACGATGAGCTGCTGGAACTTACCGACTTCAGCTCTCCGTCATCGACTTCGACACGCGAAGATGGGGCACTACTGAAAGCTCAATCTACCATCGACCAACCAAAGCATGTCTCCGTGTAAATCTCATATTGTACACTACGACTCCACATGACATCGATGTGCCTCCGAAAGTACTCCAGCGAAGTATCCCAGTTTAGCGAAAGATATGACCCTCTCCACGACTATAGAACTCGAGGTGGAGTGTTCTTGTCCTGCTAGCCACTCCCCTACGGCCGCATGGAACCATAGTGGGCTAACACGATCATCACTGAAATGAGTTCCTTATCCTATGACTTTCAACTAATCCCGCTCACCTTCTGGCAATCCCGAGTACTCTGTCGACGTCAGATTCACCTGTAAGGGACCCACCTTCTGCCCCCTTTTCCAACTCAATAGTCCCGTTCTACCAACACGTTTCATCTTCCCGGCTCGAAGAACCCTTTGGCTGCGAAAACGTGCGCGAGTCCTGAAGAAGTATATGGAACGACGAGGAACGCTCTTTCGGGATCGCTACGCTGCGAATGTCACTTCCACTAGACTTGCTGGAGTTGTTTCTCCCTTGTATTTTGATCTCCCGGCATACTACTTGTATTATACTACTTTTCTTCTCGCTGGAGTGCGTGCTTATAATAATATTCATGAAAGGGACACTAGAGTACTGGCCTTTGCGATCCTACATGGAACACTGATCATTCCACGGTGAGTGGCAGGCTGCGCACAGTTCCATTACGGGACTGCGATATTTATGCGACCAGCAGCCTATCCGCCCCGTATATAGTACCATAGTATTCGGAAGCTTACACCTCTTTTCCGGCTCACGGAAGTGAAGGTTACGACTGTGATCTACCGCCGACGCAGTTTTGCATCATCGGTGTCGAACTTGACCTGATGATGCAGAAATGGATAATCGACTTCAAGGATCACAAGATCCGACTCCACTGAACTGGACCGAGGTATCTGACGCGCGTTCCGATGGCGATGACGCAAAATTGTTGGCTTGCCCATCATCCGGTGTCATAGGTTAGCTGGAACACCTTCCTATGAAGTCCAATGGTAACCCTTTGTAACGTAGTGGGGTTCGAGGGGCTCAAGATCATAAAGGAGTAGGTCCGGGAAATACTACATAGCCAAATCATTCTGGACATGACTTTCCGACCACAAAAATACCGAACCATCATAATAACAACTTAGGTCCCGCCAATCGGTGACATACGTGCAATGGCCCGAAGACTCAACACAAGATCGAGAAGAGAATTGTTGAAGCATCTGGAAGCCTTCCAGACCGGATTTGCAACCCTGAAGCATAGGGTCTGGACTGACAACCTGGCAGAATTCCGAAAGAATGCCGAAGACGTCAATGTCCAGCTTCGTAACACCTGGAAGGCACTTAATGAACTTTACACCGCCTGTACATGCCTTTGCTATGAATTCAACTCGTGGCTCTTCAAATCCAAGCGAGGCATGCGACTACGATCTGTTGATGACAGTATTCGTGCGCTGGGCAGCCACTTGTCGGTTCCGGAATATGAGTCATATCAAAGAGAGTGGCAGGATATCGAGCATTGGTGGTACAGCCTGTACTTGGACCTCGAGGCGTATTGTGTCCGGAAAAGAATTGGGATTCCGGGAGCAGCGCATCCCAGCGATGCGGACTATAAAGATAGAGAGTACCAGGACCAAGGAAGCGGTACGACACACACTTCGGACGCCCATACGAGCGATGTATGTTCGAGGCGCACATCAGGGAAATCCCAGCAAGAGCTCGATTCGCGGAAGCTCAATATCCGTGGATCTATGAGCGGTCTTTCCTCTTGTGGCGAGGGTGTGACTAGACACTCGTCGAGCCGTTTTCAACCATCGGCACATTCGTGGAACCGCTGATAGGGCAGACGCACCTCGCACCAGGCTTGCGAACTCAGTTAAATATCCGCAACAATCTTGCCGTGGCCACAACCTCCCTCCATCGATTTCCCATCCGTCTATATCGTCTCACTATAAATGCGTACAATAGCTAATGATTCGGAACCACCAAAAGCAGCTCTCGTCTGCGCCTCGACTCGCCTGGCCTAGAAAGGATGAACTCAATTGTACAACAATTAGGACTCTCGTGCATGTTATTTGAGGATGATTGGTTCAACACAAAACCTCAAACACAGACAACGGAAGGACAAACAGACTTGCACATACAAGAGTTTTGTCGTGTTCTGAATTAAGGGCAAGATCCCGTAGGTGCCGTTGGAGAACTTTCTTTCCCTACCGTTTCCCTTTTCCCATTAAACCAGCCTGATTGTGCCTTTGTTGTAGCTGTGTCCTCATGAAATCACGCTTGATCTCCTCTTCTTCCCTTCCTCTCATCTTCCTCCTCCACATGCCCCTATCTTTAAGAAGCGCGCGGTACGTTGTAAGTAGATAGTCGAGATGAGATGGAATACGATTATCTTCCTACAGCTCGGGCTTCTACTGTGAATCAATCACTAGGTATTATGCCTCACTATCATTGTACGCGTAAGTGGCAACGGTATGCGATTCTGAATGTAGCTGAGTCGATAGACGACGGATCACTGTCGGAGGCGAAACCATGCAGTAGGGAATTGAGGAAGTCGAAACACTTTAGGGTGAGAAGGGAGCAGGTAAAGTGTGATACAAAAAGCAAGTGGCAAACTAGTACAAGAGACGGGTTCTCCCAGATAGCAGTCGCGTGCCCTATCTCACAATCAAACGTGTGATCTACTAGGCAGGTTTTGAAGTTGGACTGAGTAGTGGATGGAACTCTTTGCCAAGGCTTCGGCTACAAACTCAATCAAACTGAATTTGCCGTACATGTACAGCATTCTGGGAGAGGTAAGAAGTTGCAGATCCGGATGCGGATTATACAACGCGTCAAACCAGGCAAAGAGCAAGGTCAATTCAAGTTATTGTACCCTTCTTAGACGTTTATTCCTTCTGTAACGTAGGATGTTGACGCTAAATCGCGCCTTGTCGTCTGTATTCGCATCCCCTGTGAAATGACCTCCTTTCCCGATATCGCATCCCTTATCACATCCTTTACATGCAAGGGGGTCAACTAGATGGGGAGACGCACTCTTGTAGCCATGCTTCCACTATATAACATGGTCCGAGGGATGACTCGTGCCAGTGATCCAGACCATCGATACCTTCACTATTAATCGTTTTCTGAAACGATCTAATAAAAACAACTCAAAGAAAACCTCTTACCATGTCCGAAGGAGAAGCGACTAACATCGCCGACAAATGGGAGAAGTTCGGCGACAGAATATGGCAGTTCATCATGGAGGTAATGCACCCGGGTATCGAACAAGATAGCAAAATCGCGTCAGAGGCCGAAGTAATAAAGAGCTCTTGGTATGATGTCAAACAATGCATCATTTACGAAGATGAACGACCGAAGCTTCCTAAACGTATCGACTCATTCGAGGCAAGTCGGTCTCATACGCTCAAACTGCTCTTCTCAGAAGAGAGATTGATGCAATGGGCAGGTATCCTCCGTGAATGGAACGATCTCCGCCCGCAAGTGGAGTCTGAATGTGTGATAGTCACTGAGCTTCGCTAACCTTCCTCTCCAGCTATAGGATCTTATGTTGTACTTGTAGTCAAGTATTCCA
>JAKLLX010000130.1:0-48292 GCA_022813745.1 Naganishia kalamii | reverse complement strand
TGACTACAACAGGTGAGTTGTAGACTGGATAGACTGTTATGAGAGAGAATATTCCAAGTTAATCTCTGACTACAACACCATCATCGTCCCGCTCGATACCAAACGGCTCACCCTGCGTCTCGTAACCCACGGTATCACTACGGCATTTCCGCCGAGACGCACCGAGGCTCCCATGACCCTGGAGTGCCGATGTGACATATGCCGGAGGACGGACGGGGGTTCGAAGTGCTCGGGGGGATGGGAAGGTACCGGATGACGAGGAGGAACCGAAGACGGGACATCGACTGGGGGGGATGTTCGCGGAAAGTGAGGGGGGAATGAGTGTCCGAGATCAGCAGTCAGTTGCGTAAAGGCTCGATTGTTGGGTAAGTCTTTCCGCGATCACGACGTGACGGAAGGTTGACCTCATTCGCTCGCATAGTACAGTTTCCTGGATCTTTCGGTATTCCCAACATCAGTCATCTCGTTTGTCATGGTCAACTTCGGAACCGCTCAGCACGTCCAGCTGGCGTCAGACACGGGCGACAACTTGAATGCCTCGAGACGGCGGCACTATCGAGAGTTGCCGTCCGCCTCGCAATCCTGGCGTCACGCCTTCGACGGACACCGACGTCCTCGCGTCGTCCGTGTCCCATATTCGCCGTCTTGCGGTCTACGAGGATACAACTTTTCACCACCGCCGCGTGTTCCCGGACCAGTCACCGCTCTTCCGTTGGACGACAAACGCCGGCGCGGAAGCCTCCCCATCGCGTACACCTTCCGGTCCCCATCAATACCGCCATGTGTGAACAAAGCTGCGTTCCGGTGCCCGTCTGCCAAAGCGATCAGATTCGCAGGAGCGGGGCCAGTTGTGCCGGGGCCCCTCGTTATGGAGACGCATCGGGCTGGGACTCGGTGCGGTGCGGTGACAACGGGATGCCGCGCTCATCGAGGAAGACGGATCGGAGAAGACGTAGGGGAGGCAAAGGTTGGCATTGACACAGGTTGAGAAGTGATACGGAGGTCAGGGGGTGAGTCAGACGCGTCGTGTCCGTTGACGTAGTTGCTGATTGAATGACTCTTCAGCATCCCCCCAGCCTGGTTCGGTTTTGGCTCGGAGTTGCCGCTTGGGCGGAAAAGCTTGTCGTGCCCGCTCGAGTGAGCGCAGAAGTGGAAGCCATGACTGTTTGGATGCGACCGCGATCTCTACAGACTCTCGATTTCGGAAAGCAGTGCACATGTGTGAATCGGCGGAAACGGTCTAGCATGGCCGACGTTGGGATGGGCAGGGGAAGTACAAGTAGTCCAGCTCGAGGCGAAAGATGCCTGACGCTGAGTGGTCTGAGAGGAGCGGAAGGGGCGGATTTCGGTAGCCGATAAGCATGTAAGCATCGTCCGTACTGCCATAACAGCTCCGATTGCCGCTTCCCCGAGGCTTATCTCTGGCGTGTCCCAGGGCAGGTTGCATTGCTGCCAAGGTCTGAATCGGAAGTCTATGGCTTTTGCCGTTGACCGAGCTGCCCAGAATACGAGCCAATCGATAGCGAAAGCATCGCGCGATGCGTTCTCGATGAGGGAGTTGAATGTGTAATACTAGAAAGTTATATGGCATGGAACTCGTGATAACCATTGGCATCCGCCCCGCACATCCAGCGCCTGGCGAGTCGACGTTCTTGCTTATTCGTAATAGGGCATAGCGCATCTCACAGGTCGCTGCATACATATCTGCGCGGAAGCACATACAAAAGGCGTTGCAATACGAGAGTGCAATTGCCAAGTGAGAATGCAACGCGGTTTTGCGGAACCGAAACGACAGCGGTAATCATTCGCTATACAGTACAGGTACGAAGTGCTGCGAGTCGGCGCCGAACTCTCTCGAGGCATGCCATGACATCTCGCTCAACACCTTGATCTTTTCGTTCGGATCCCCTGACGGGCGCTCGGATAGCGCCATGTACGCAACTTCGACCGTGCGGTTGCGCAATGGGCGAACCGCTTCGAAGGGCAGCCTCATGCGGGGTTGCGGCAGTTCCAAGCCGAAGGTGTGAGGTCCTGCATTTGTTGTAATGACGCTCCAGCCGGGCTGGAGGATCGAGGGTGCATTTCGATTTTCGAGCAGCTGCATCCTCAGCGCGTGGTCTGTCATGTATTGTCGGCGAGCTTTCATATATTGGTAGATCCCATTGGCCCAGTACGCGTCGTAATCATCTGAGGACACGCCCGTCTCGGCAGTAACTGTGTCGATGCGATATTCGGGGCCGATGGAGCCACTCTGATCGCAGAAATTGGAAGACGTCAGGCCTCAGCGTTAATGGGTGCCACAGATATGCTTACCATCGCCATGAGCCAAGGCAGGTGCGTGTAACTCGCTTTGATTCGGACATGGAGGTTGTGCTGAAGGTTGCACCACTGCATGTATTGCCAGCATCCTTGCACCGCCAACAGATACCAAGGGATCGTTCGCTCCACGCAGGTTTTCAAGGCATCATCATCCCGATTCGCCAGTCCTGCTGCGACGCGGATACAGAGAAGGTTGGGCAGGACGGAATGTCGGTAATGGTGTTCCTCTCGACAAGATGAAGCGGCCGCGAGCAAAGCGCCGCCCGGTCAGACGACCACGTTACGTATCCCTTGTCTTTCCTTCTCGGTCGGGTTGGTATCAAGGTCGTAATACCAATCATCACTCAAAATGGGATCGGATAGGTAGCGGTTTGCGGCTGTGCTGGAAGCCATGACAACAGAGACCTCCTCCCACGTCGATTTGCCGTAACAATATACGTCACAAGCCGTCGCTTTGACGTCGCGATAGTGAGGTCCACGGTTGACTGGGCGTTCTGGCTTGACAATGGCGAATCGAAGTGCCGGGAAGACCGCTTGAAGGTCCGGAGGATTCTTGGCGTTGCTTGAAGTTTCGTTTGGTTTAGGCTTGCTCAGCCTTTGAGCCGTCTTGATCAGGTTTCGGGCGAGGGTTGATGAAGATGAGGGGGGATCGCTGGATGTATTGGGCAGATTATCCAGTTCGAAGGACTCTGGTGCTGCCTCGATGATGAGGTATCTGATCGCGATCGCAACGGTCGTCAGTGCTTTCCAAATAGGTAGACTGTCAAACCAGCTGCTGCACACACCTGACATATTTCCATCCGGGATGAGAACTTGCCAAGATCGATGTCTCGACCTCCTTCGAATACTTCAAAATCAGTGTTTCGTAGAGTACTGGTTGGGATTCCTGATGCATTGACTTGCTGGCGCTATTGAGGTTGGCCAGTGTGCCGAAGCAGTAGCTGCCGGCAAGAAATTGTCCAACAATGACGAGCACCTCGACTGGTAAGATTTGCATATCGCCAACCGCGTCTTCAGATGGTGGATCGCTAATCATCATAATATCTGAGGAATGACAAGTAAGCGATCTAGTTTCGCCGCCGCTGACCCATGGGTCTCCCACTCACGAAGCAGGATGTCTGTCACTGATGCTTGTAAGAAGGAGATGACGAGGGCTTGACGATCAGGCGGCGAAGCTCGAGAGGAAGGGTCGAAGGGATTGATTAGATGGGTGAGGAGGAAGGGATATGATAATGAAGTGGTACAAGTGTCGTTATAAGCGACGGATCTGCAGGAGAGCGACGCGTCAGTGCCCAAGCTCGCCATTTGTAATTTTGTATCCGCAATTAGTCACTTTGCACGACTTTGACAGCTACTTTGACAACTCTTTTGGACTTTCCGACAATCGCGAGGTGTGTCTCCTCATTGAACCAGTGTCCCATACGCCCTCTGCACAAGTCTGAGGGAGCTCTCACCATGTTACGTTTTGGGAGCGCGGCCACAACCATGGCCCGTCTTTCACTGCCACCGGAATCGCGCCTCGATGACAGCGACTGACTGCGTATCATCTGGGGCGAGCGTTGAGACCCGACGACACGGATAGTAGGAGCTGTCAGCTGTCCCTCAACTCTTGTCAGATAGCATTTCGTTGAAAGATCAGTCAGTCGCGAAATGGACGGTTGGTTTCCATACCCTCCTTTGACCGCATCTGGTGGGTAGCCGGCTTTGTTGTCCGAGAAAGCTGGGACTGCTGAACAGGACCTCCAAACTAAACCTAGTGAATTGTGGCGGTAGTCCAGTGACATCAACTGACTATGAGCGGGTATCGCTTGAAGGTACTCCCTCAGCCAGCTCCAAAAGCTCTTGAAAGGTGAAAAGGCTTGCTATCCCATAGCACGGTATCATCCCGCTTCTTGGGAAACTCGCTGCGTCTTGCAGTTGGTGATCATTATATCCCTTCACTATAGCTGGTCAGAAGTCGAAGATGAAATGTGCCGATACGCCGATGCGCATCCCCCGGACCCCTGAGCTACCCAATTCTCAGCAACTGCTTTCTATCGCCCGTGACAGGGCCAAACATAGCGCGATGATACGGCATCGCAAGCATGAGACGCGCGTGAAGCTGCTCCTGTGTCAAGTCTCTCATTCTCCGTACATTTCCTTTGCCGGGTATCCCTGTACGATCATATACATGCGCATTTGGTCTGATATCCTTTGACGGCGACTCCGCTACACATTCCGATTGGGATGAAAGGGGTGAAGGCCGGGATGGATAGAAATACACAGCTTGGGAGCTTGGATCGGCTTACCTCGTCCATCATTGAGCCCGTCATTCCGTTGTCAACCTTCTCGCTCTCGATGACCGACAGTGCTGAGAGTCCCATCTTGGGTCCCGGTCGGCGGGATACTCCGTTCTATCGATACCTTCGGAACAGCGCTTCCTTAAAATCTTTATGTGAGTGTCAGGCAAGTTCGAGCAAGAGTACCTTCAGCGGTCACCTGGAGCTCATAGAGGTTTCCTGAGAACAGGCAAACTACGTGAGACGCTGGAGACTGCCCTTGTGGTGATTAATGACGCGGAAGGCATCGAGCGGGAGCTCAGGTTGAGCAACAACCCTGAAATCCTTTCCGGCGCAAGACCTATTCGGAAGAACTTGGTACCAATAAGTTGGGAGAATTGGGGACCCGCCTACCATCTAGCAGCTAGACTAAAACGAAGTCTGGTGTCTGAATACAACCGAGAACTGGGCATCCGACTGGAACAACATCTGGAGAAGTCCGAGTGGGAGTATCTCGAGGCATATCGAGTGTTCATATGCGATCCAGATAACCAATGGCGGAGAAAAGAGATGGCAGACGCATCCTTCGTCAAAAGTATAGCATCCAGCAGCGATGAAGTTGTTTCGTTGGACAGCGCTGTCTACCTTCCCGCCAGCCACATTTTAGGCTACGAAACCGCCCCAGAGGAGCCAATGGAGGACTCCCAGAGCTCCCAAACACTCGGAAGCATAACAAATATCGGAAGTACGTCTTCTCGCACAGGCTTCGCCCCGACTGTGAGTACCGGGATAACCCGGAGAAGAGGGGGTATCTTTCATGGGCGTAGAGTTCATGGATCTACCCTGGAAAGGTCGACCTTGGAGCTCAGGAGTACTGGCAGTGACGAACGGACAATTGACTAGTCATCCTTAAATATTGCTTTTGTATCAGTACCTCACGATTGCAAGGCGTGTTAGAGGGCTTCAGGGAATCGGGAATGCTCGCGGAGGTAACTGCGAAAGAGACGCAAATAGTACGCCACCCTGCCACTAGTGCATGCACATTCTGCGGTCAGTTGCACGGTTCCGATCAGCTTAGATCGTCACCAGCAATGACCCGTATGAGTTCTTTTTACTACCAGCAGATGCGACCGTGCATATCAGTCGCGTTGTTGCTAGAGCCGATAGATGGATGAGATATTGAACGAATTCTGGAGTCCGTCGCGACTGTCCGGGAAAGCTACAGACCTTGCATCATCAGGTGCATTGCAAGCACATGCAGGATTCTTCCTCACATTCTCGTCAAATCTGCGACCGCAACTTTGAGCGTATGTGTGCCATAAGCATATGGGGCGATGGATGAATGCAAGAGGTACCCAAGGAGTAAAGAATGGCGGACAGGCGTTGAGCACTGGGTAGTGGGTAGTGACCTCTCGTCCGCCTTTCGCTTGATTGCTGGACGTCAATGAGCGCCCGCTCAGTTCTGTAGCATACCATGCAGCTATACCATACAGGAACTCGACAATCAAAAGCGGCGTAAACGTATTGATCGCTAACATTCAAGCTATTGACAGCTCATCGCCTCGTATAAGCACCTACACAGCTCCGCAACGATCCGGGCATAAAACTGCTCGTCCTCTCCTGCGTACGCTCCAATAACGCAGCTAAACCCATAGTACTCAGGGCTCCTGGGAAGGTCGTCAAATCGTTGATGGATGAGCGCATGTATATCTTGTGCGCTGTCGCATCCCGGAGGAATTTCGAAGCCTCTCAAGGATGTAGAAGTGGTGCTAGGGGTCATACCGGAGTAGCGCTGCAAAGTCACGTCAAATACTCTGTAGCTTATCGCGAGAACGTGAATCATTCCCTTGGCTGACACAGCGATTGCAGTCTTCTCGTAGCCAAACTTTCCTACTGTGGAGATATATCCGCAGGATAAGTAGGATCCTCCATCGAATTCAGCGACCTTGTCGGTAAAGCCATAATATTTGGCTTGCTTGGAGTATGGATGTAAACTCTCTTGATCACCTCTCGGCGAGCAAGTCTCAGGCACCTCTCCATAATTTCTCGCATTGTAGTCCCCGCGATGGTGGTGGAGGGGGAAGGTGGTGCAGGGAGGGTCCGTGTGACTTGAAGAAGCCTCATGGGCGCTGCGGAAGACGGGTTCGGTCGCGCCGGAGCCATTCCATATTTCTCGAAGGGGATAGTCGACCTCCCCTGCAGGATGGTTTACCTTGCTTCCTTCATGAGTCAGTATGTTGAAAGTCGCGACAGCACCCGGAAGACGTCCTTCTCGAGTGTCCGAGTTGTCCAAGCCGTCCAAGAACTCCTGGAGAGCATTCATTTCGTCGGCAGAGGCATCGACTTTTCCACATAGCCTTGCTCCTGCAAACACGTCTGGACGCGTAAGGGAATTATCAACCTTCATGACAGGTGGCGGAGAACCTTCATCCCCCCTAAGATCTTGCTCGTACCAAACTTGCGCACTGGTATTGTCGACATCGTATTGGTCGAGATAAGGAAGCCCGTTGTGCAACGGTAGGCCTGAGCTGTTCCCGGTACTTTGCGACTGAACTGAATAGATATCGGGGATGGTGTGAGCGGCTGGAAGCATGGATGCTCCGTTAGAGACCGTTCGAGATGCATCGTAAGTAGAGAGCCCTAATTCGAGAGCCTCGACACTTGACGTGTATCTTCAGTGTCCAGGAGTTTCAGGGCTTCTATATGGGCTTGGGAACATGGTAAGTAGGGTGTGCTGTGCCAGCTAGGACGGATTGGGTGGGACGAGAGGAAGGAAAGAGTAAAACTTAAGAACACGCGCCTATCTTCGTAAGCCTCGTTCGCTGTCCGCATTTTGCCCTTATAGTAGTTCTAGTCTATCGTGGTAGAGACTGTACGTGCGCGTGCGACGTGGCTCTGTTCTTGAAGATTGAATCTCCCTTTGTTCGGTCAATGCTAATCAGAGAACCCTATCACAGATTCTGATAGGGGAATTCCCTCCATCCATAGTTAGACGCGCACCCTCCATATACGAGCGGCTTCTCCAGACTTCCGCAATCACCTACGGTATTCTTGTGGGTACTTCTTCACATCTCTAGCGTTCTTTATCTATAGCTTGACATCGAGACTAGTCCCCCTCCTTTCAGAAGACATCTTCGCTCCCGAGAGCCAGCATATGGAGTAAAGCATATCGCCTGCAAGGAGTGGTGCGTCTTCTTCGTGATGGTCCTACCTTCTCGTGCACCCGATACGGATAGGGGCGCGCGGGAAGACAGAACCCTCAGTCCATATCGTTGCCATGCCCAAACACTCTCGCTTCCTTGTGTGGCTGAAGGGAAAATCGAATTCTCCGACGCCCGTTGGGTGTATCGTGAGCTGCTCGTGCAACCTATCGTTTGGATCGTAATGAGAAGCCGGAAGCAGGGCGACAGGGGTTTGTCACAAAATGTCCAACGGCCGCGCACCGCATGTAACGACTGATACGAAAGCCAAAAGCCGACGGTCAACACGCGGATGTAGCTGCAGCGCAATTTGAGGACGGATAAAGGCCATTGTCAAGCGGTTCGAGTGTTCAGGTCGAGTGTTGAGGTATCATCAGGAGCGGAAACCCCTTGAACTTCTTCCTAGACACGCCAGTCATCGTACAGTAGCCCTCGCCATCTGACCTGGTACGATCAAGGAACAGAAGGCTATTCAACGTCATCCCTTCTGGGACGTGCACCACCCTTCACAACACATGCCCGAGGGTTTTCCACACAACCCGTCACTTCATCTCCCAACACCACGCATTCGCCTGCGTTCGAGTCGTAACGTTCGGAGTGCGAATCAGATAGCCTCGTTGTATCGGCATGAATGGGTATCGAATATCGATTGCTCTGAGTGAGCGTTGTCGTGACAATGATGGCTTGCGGAGGACAAGTGACGGCCCTTCACGATTTCTCTAGACTTAGAGAAAGAGGATTTGGAAACCATTCGAATAGTCTGTTTTCTACGAGGGACAACGTTTGAAAGATTCGGGCTTCGGATAGTTCTTCAAAGTAGCCACGACATTCGTAGGTTAAGGCTACCGCATTTCGCCATCATTCTACGCGCGTGGTCTGGCCGCTTTTCGGAACGCGCAGGCGTCTTTACGTGACCTGAGGGTCGGGGTATTGTCATCATAGGCTGTTTGCGGCGAAGGTGGAATCACAGGAAATGAAACGTAGTCGAGTCTCCGAGTTCGTACGAAGCGAGTTCAGCGATGGTCATGGAGGATGGAGACGACTTTTAGGAATGACGTCCCTCGGCAGTCGATAACCGTCGAAAAGCACGTTTCCCTTCTTGTGCACGATCAGAGAAGGCAGTTATGACGTCTGATTCCCTACCTTAAAGAAGAATCGAATCCTTCCACGAGTGATCAGCTGTGGTTGAGGTATAGGCTTTGCTGACAATCACGAACGCAACCTCGAATCTACGAGATGCGCGCTAAAGCGGAAATTTGATTCCGCACATGTTTCAGCGCGCGCTGACTCCCCGCTTGCAGAAGCATCGACTTTGTCCATACGCTACTCAGCGCCGCAGCGGTGCTGGGACACATGCGGCGTCTGCTCGTATCTGTCGTCATGAGATTCCGAGGCAGATTGCGAATTTCCCCGATTCCGCCCGCGACACGTATCGATCCGGCGACGACTATGAGAGGATGCTCAGGACTCCACTGTGTGGGGTGTGAATATCAGTGAGTGCAGCAACCCGACTCGGCGCACAATTACCGGACTGACAATCCGCTCGCAGGGTACTGTCCCTCTGCTCCCCAGTTGCATCGTCGTCTCGAGTGCGTAAGCTTTGCAGTAGCCTTACCTCAGCTATAATCCTAGGGAAGCTCACGCCGAAGATACCAGCAGCGTACTGCGTAGCCTCCTCAAAGGAACTCATGCATCTGGAGCTGGAGCTGGGATTCCCTGATGAAACCCCTTGGGAGCCGGTACTCAAGGTCACGGTGGATGGTATCGCAGACAGACGGTGAGCACACTCCCCTGATCACAAACGACCCTCCAAAGCCGACACATCTGCGAAGGTCAGCACCGCCTGTCATGAGCAACATATTCCCATGGTGGATAGGTGAACGTGTGCAACAGATCCCGTCAAGGACAAAAACGTTCTTACATCGCCTCAAGCACGCGCCTGTCCACGGGTCTCACGTGTCCCCGAAGGCTCAACAAGTATGCGCTGCAATCTCGCCTTGTCATGATTACTGACTATTGTAGGATTCCGTTCGGTTACAGAATGATCAGCATAACCGCCGCTGTATTTTCGCATACTCCTCCGCCCATACAGCACTCCCGCATCTTCAGGCCTGCGCAACCGTCCGAACGCGGCATCCGTCAGACGAATGTGGTGCATCATCGATGGATCGGGCAAGGGCAGAATTCTGGATATCGTGTCCTGTTGGCGGAGGACAAGTTCCCCGGACGTAGACATTGCGATATACCGTGCGCACTCGCCAGTAAGTCATCTCCCCCGAAGTCCCTGACGTCGTGCTGATATGAGCTGTAGGTCACGACGCAATCGATGTACTTCTCGCTTGAGACGCGTCACAGAAAACAGCAAGTACTACTCCCCATACCGATCCCAACCCTCGACCAGTCCACGTACGCATACGTTGCTCGCGCGACCCATTTGACGTAAATGGGATGTCGCCAAATTGTGAGTCCGTGTCCACTTCATCTCGATCTCCGCACATTGACATTATGTCCAGATTACCTGCATATGCTCCGCCACCAATTCCCCGCGCAGTGCGATCAACCTTGATCTCGGATCCGGACGCAAAGCCTAGATTGAAGCTGCCTTGCCGGTGGAGATACATGCCAGACTCGGATCGTTGGTTGGCAATGTCGAGAAGGTGCTCCACGAACTCCCTTCGCCAATCCGTCATGACCAGCCAGAACAACGAGCGAACGTGTCTGGACTCGGATAGCGGAGCGTACATGAGGCGTTCGAACACCTAAAGTGACAGGCGCCGTCGTGTGGAGTAGGCCGTGCGAAGAATTCACGTTCACAAGGTTAGGAGGGGAGGGACAGGTTGTAGGCAGCTTGCTCTGTGTAACAGAGGGCCATGCCGAGACAATGACACGGATGGGAGGTGCCATTGGTTCCTGTTGTAGACGTCGGGGCGCTTGAGCAGATGAGGTGTGTGCATGCTGTTGCAGGCGCGAACAGGATGAGGTTGTATTTCAATCGCGTGGCAAGAGAGTTTTCCTGTCTGGATCGCAATGTCGATGTCAGAGTCAATGCCAATGACAATGTTCCGCCGATGTCATTGTCACTGCCGATGTTCCGTCCATGTCCATGTCAGTGGCATTCCAATGTCGATCTGCATGTCCATATCTATGCCCAAGCCAGAAGTGGATTTCCGCGGGTAGCAAGAAGGGTAACATGTCCGGAGATCGCAGAGCAACACAACAGAGCTGGCTTGAAGGTCAGTGCCACTCCTACGCAATCCCATGTCACATCTATTGGATGTAGTGGAACAGTTATCGGCAAAGACCAAATCGATACCAACCAGTTGTCGTCTCACAGGCGCATCGCTTGACTTTACTGTCCCACATAATCCCAATAGCAGCTCGAGCGCATGCTCTCCATCACCTGATCTTCATACTCTTCGCCTGGTCACCGCAGGCCACAAGTGCAGGGTAGACACGTAACGAGTTAACGATGTGAGTCAGCTTGGTCGAGTTAGTCGAGCTATCCATTTTAACCTTTTCGCGCGTCGCGCTAACAAACAGCGCGAATGAGACATATCCTTCTACTTCACTCATGTCTATGACGTCCACGGTCGTTAACTCGTCCTCTACAGGACGACTATCAGCTGACCCTGCTTCGCCTCAACAAACAAACTCGCCAGACAGCATTCCAGAATGGCATATATACCGGCATCCCTGGACCATTCTTTGGTCCCCCTTCGATACTCAACCTTCGTATCGAGTCCCGAACACTACTCTCGTTCAATAACTCCATACAGTCACATCAACGTGCACCAAAGCATCAGACATCCTCGAACACTCGCCCACACTTCTTCAACCCTCGTTCAGCCAACATGTCTTTGAACGCCTACGAGATCGTCGGAGAGAAGGGGTTAGATGGTGGTTGTCACGTCGTCCGTATGTTGGGTGAAGGCGGCTTTGGTACTGTTCATGAGGTGGTCTGCGAAGATGGACAGGTGAGTTCTCAATAGTTCCATGAATGCGCATCGACTCACTATTGCCCTCTCTAGACCTACGCTTTGAAGACAATTGAGCATTTCTCTCCAACCCGCAAGACCATGGCGCGAGCTGAAGGGTATGTTCTCGCGTAGCCTTCACGAGCTATATTTTGACGTCTCCTGCTCATCGATAGTTGCTATTCGCAATTGCTGTCGCACGAGAATCTCGTCCATGTATACGCCGCGGAGAGCAACCTCAAAGAGAAGAAGACGCAAATTCTGATGGAGGTGAGTGTCACAACGACACCATACTCTAGTTCGCTGATTTACATCGAACAGCACTGCGTTGGTGGTGATCTCCGTGCCCTCCTCGAGATGCACCATAGCGCCGGAACAAGGCTCCCGCTGGACACTGCCTGGAGCTACTTCGTGCAAATGGCCAAGGTCCTGTTTTATCTCCATAATTCGTCTGACCGCGCCGATGGCATGGGGGCACTCGGCCATGGCGACGTCAAGCCGGAGAATAGTGAGTCGCTGAGGTGGTATCCGCCGCTGAAATTGCAGATTGGTCATCTGTCAATGGTTCCCCAGTGCTACTCGCCGATGAGGATCAAACCATACTCAAGCTCGCGGATCTTGGATTGATGAGGAGCTACAAAAACGGTAGAGTGAACACTTCCGACGCAGGAGTAAGTTGCCAAGGTGAAACCGAGATGGGAATGAGTAATGACCGGCTTTTGCATTTCCATAGTCCCCGGCATACATGGCGCCAGAAGTTTGGAAGCGAGGCCCGTCCGACTATCGAGCCGACTGCTACGCTTTGGGCGTGATTGGATTCGAGCTGTTAAATGGAGAACATCCGTTCGAAGGGGAAGACGAAGAGGACCTGTGGGAGAGGCACGATGCGGGTGCACCCCACGAAAGCCCGGATTATAAGCGTGACTTTCACTTCGCTTGTCTGATCGACGCCTTGATGTGTCCCAATGTAAGTACGCGATCCAAGGTGTGCGGTCTGAAAGCTAATGAGTACTCCTCAGCCTGACGAGCGCATGACCATGGCCGAGTTGCTGCGAGACGACGCCTTCAGCAAGCGGCGATGGATGCACGAAGTGGAAGTGTGAGTCAAGGCCTTTGACTTTCGAACAGTCACTTACTGACTCTGTTTGTCTTCGTTGCAGTCGAGAGCGTGCGCTGCAGACTCTGGAGAACGAGTTGCGAGTCGAGCGTTTCCTCAGTCAGAGGCAAGATCGACTTATTGAAGCTCAGGGAAACATAATCCGCAATCTCAGACGACAGCTGGGTCGACAGCCAGGGCACAACGCCCGTTATCCGACGACTGTTCCACGGACCGTCCGTGAAGAGAGGATATCCGACGTCACTAGCCCCTCGCCTGCAACTCCAGAAAGCGACGAACCCCTCCACCTCGACGCGCAGAGCGCCGACGCCGCGGAAGTCGCGGAAGTCGCTAAGCCGGCCGAGAAGGGATGCGCCTCCCTCGATTCGGTTTGGTCGGCAACCAGCTCGGAAGATTTCGACTACAGCGTCGACACTACTAGCGATTGCTCTTCCTTCCAGGATGCGATCTTCGGCGGAACTTCGAGCCGGTCGCGTACTCATCTGCGAGGTAAAAAGACGCTGCGGATCTCGATGTCTACGTGCTCCACCCACGGCAGTCAGGTGCACTATCTCAGCGATGTCTCCCCCAGAAGCAGTGAAGATTCTAGCGACTATGCAGCCCCCGACTGGCTAGTACCTGTCATTGTTGTTGTTGTTCAGCTCAAGGATGATCTGTGCCGACCGCAACAAAGATATTTATGGAAGAATTCACCAAGAAGACCCCACATCCGACGGGGACGGCGGCGCCATGAAGACACTGTCGCATTTGTCGCCTAATCTATGGCCGCAGAACCGGCACTGTTCGATTTTACTGTTCGATTTTGCTCCGCAAGTCTGCATATCTTGCTTCTGTACACCAGAACGTCCCTATCTTGAAGTATGACGCTGTTTTGATAAACATGTAGACCATTATATAATATTGCATATCTATTCGTCGTATCGCTCACTGCCAACTACCAACGATCACCTACTCGTGAACAGATCCTCCTCCGCCGTAGAGCCCTACCAAATCCGCTGTGACGCACGTGCCCCTATTTCCCACATAGCAACTATCTGACGGGCGACTTGGCCATTCCTTCCAAGCGGCCCTGTACGCCGAGCTCCTCGTGGTGTTTGAAGGTCGAGCCGTATCGACTGTGTATGCTCTTGTCACATTGGCGTTCCAAATATTGTATGTTACACGGACGAACATGCGCGGTGGATCACGCTTTGGCGTTCCTGGGACGCCTGCCGGGCGCGGCGACAGAAGTTACCGGAACTGCTACTTCGATCAACCTAAGCGCCAGCTGGAAATACGGACACATGCTGGACGGCAGGCAACGGTACCGACGGGGAACGCGGGTGTGGAAAGGCTGACAAGGAGGACATACATGGAATTGGCACGTCAGGGGATATGATGATGTGCTGAAGCTAAGGAACTCACGTCTGGTTTATGTTTGGCGCAGCTTGCCCTCGTACGAGCTTGCCTCATCCCGCGACGTTACGTCGCCCAACTCGAGTCCGATCGGCATCGCGTCCTGGCCTAGTACAAAAGTCTACGTTTCCGGGGTTGGGCTGCCGAGAAATACAAACCGACTATCAGTGACGATCTCTTTCACACGGCGAGACCAGCTTACTGGTGATTTGAATTGGTTGTTCATACCTTGACGACGTTCCGCACCCCATATCAGCCTTGGGTACCGCGCTGGCCATACGCGATAGCCGAGCATGATCAGTTGAGATGATGTATGATCGTATCGGGATGCTGGGGAAGACGTGTGCCTAACCTAATTAAGAATCGTCAAGAGTTGGACTAAGGACGCATTATGATCAGCCGATGTGGAGCCGGGAAGGTAGGAACGGTACTTACTCGCTCGTCGCATTCGCTTTCTGTCTCCGCGATGCCGAGAACCTGCCCTTCCGACATAGACAACAGCTCCTAATCCCCTCGTCAACAACGCAAGACGGCTCGTCATCCAAGCTTTGACCCCGTTCCGCCGCCGCTCATCGTTCTCGAGAGTTACCGCGATCCGATGTGATGTCCGATATACCTCTATTGCTGCTTGGCGTCGTGCATTTGACGTAGACTGCTGTTCGTGACGCTCGCGAAGCGGACATGGCAAGCCGGTGGTAAACCCGCGGCGTCGTGACGGCTGATTGAGGAGATTCGCCTCCCGTAGCGCCCGGCGTGGATGGCGACGAGCGAGAGATAAGGCGAGTTGGCGTTCCTGAGGAAATTTGATGTTGTCCTCGCCGAAGTTCGGATTGTTGCCATCCAGAGACGTGACCGATGCATGTACCCGTCGTCGTCCATCCGATCAGACGCCCCGTACACGGAGACGCGTTGAGGAGTTTGCGAGGTCACGACGTATCCGGCTGCATTGCCGGGGTCGAGGGTGTATCCATTCCGGAAGAGGTGGTAGCATCCGAGCCTGCATAGTGTACAGGTAAGTAAGCCTGCCCGTATGTATACTCGAGTATGGCGTGCACAGGGACCGACTCAATGCTCACCAGTTCACCACGCCCTCGCAGATCCAGCTTGACGTCCCAGTTCCTCTTGTGTCCACATTCACAAAGCCCACGGTGCACGGCGTACGGACCCGTCGCCTCCTTCCTCAGCACATCCCAGTCCCCTTCCACCCCAGTCCTGAGCCAGCCTCACGTCTCTGAACAGCCGCGGGTTGGTAGCATGGGTGAAGGGATAGACCGAGGCTTGCCGGATCTTTGCTGAGTGCCGCGAGTCTATGTGTTATTCGGTGTGTTGCGATGTGAAGGGGGTGGCTGAGTGGAAGTGCTGCCAAGAGTTGAGTGTTGTGGCCCGTCTAGACGATGCGAGGAACGTATACGGATGAAGGGAGGAAGAGAAGAGAGAGAAAGCGAAACGTCGCTAGCTCGCTGTTTCACCCTTGACGTCACGTGACTATAGCCCCGCTTTGAGCTGAAACGTTTCACGTCCTCGTCGCCTCTTCTGTTCCTACTCCCGCCTCCCTCAAGGTCCTTCGTGCACGCATGCTTGGATGACAACAGGCGTCTGAGAGCTCTGTAGTGCCTTCAACTTTTGACCTTCCCTAATCAAGGTCTCAAGGAACAAGACGCACTCGGCAGTGTCCCTTGCGTCCAATCAATCAAGGATTCAGCACTGCAGCAGGCGTAGCAGGGCGTTTTCCGCCACGGCACTGCGACATTGCTGTTACATCATGTCGCATATAGCCAAGCTTTACACATACAATTCCGCCGAGATTGGCTATCACAAGCGCCCCTCCAGCAGCTCTTCGTTAACAAGTAGGTCTTCTGTTTCGAAATACATATCCGGAAACCCCCATTCAAAGTTGAACCCATCGATATCGAAGTGTCTCTGCAATATCTGATCAACCTGCACGCGGATCACGTCATTCGTACTTCGCAGGGGCTGTTGTGAAAGCGCCCGCTGGATCCGCGCGATTCGACGCCTTGGCCATGCGGAGCCGGGACCGAAGCGTGCCTCCGGTCGAAGGATCGATACACCGAAATGGCGTTTCCCGCCAAGCAGACTGAGGGTGAACCCGTTTCCGTCATTTACGGTCATGTTGCTGAAGTTGTTCAGCTCGAAACCGGGGTCGTTTTGGTTTTGCTGGAGATACAGTCGACGCGATTGCACGTACCGAGCTACGCCGGCGATCCAGTAGCGATGGACTTCGGCGAGCGTCAGTCGGGTTTCGGTAACGTCCAAGTCGATCCGATATGCGGGTGATAGGGAACCGGACTGCGATCGATCCCCAAAAGCGTTGAGTTGCAGGAAGCTCCAAACCGCGGATAGGACTTACTAGCGCCATCAGCCACGGCATATGGGTACAACTGCCCTTGACGCGGACGGTGTAATCATGTCGGCGGGTGACGGAGGCATAGCCTGTCCACCCTTTCAGCAACCAGAGGTAACATGGCATAGTACCGAGGACTCGCTGCTTGAGTTCTTCTGCTAGTTGCCGGTCTGGCGGCGTGCCATTCGCCGGGATACGTATGCATAAAAGGTCTTTGATGACTGGAGCCTGATACTGTCGGCGACCGGGGTAAATGGTAGCCTGCACCATCGCCAAAGAGCCGCCTTGCTCTACCACGATATCCCGAATGCCTTGCATACGGGGCTGGCAGCGCTCGACGTTCGGAAGCACGAGCGAGAGGTCGTCCAGTGTTATCCGCTCGTAGAGATACAAGTCGTAGGGGGTCGCCGGCGGTTCGTCTTCGTCGCTGGTTTCGACATATCCGTTGTGTTGCACTATGGCGTAGCGAATGGCCGGTAGAACGGCCTTTAATACTGGCGTTCCAATCCGAGAAGGAGTGGCGACAGTGACGGTCCTGTGTGGGAGCACTTTCTGAACGGCTCCGGAGAGTCGACGAGAGACGATTGAGGTGTCCGACGACGGTGCGACGAGCTCATCCAGACGGAAAGCTCCTGGAGCGCGCTCAATCATTAAAAAGTATAAAACCAATCAGTCTGACAGCTGATTGGCACCAGGCAGAAATACGTACTTGCAGTATCTCCACTTCAAGGGTGTCCTTGTCGGATCAGAGAGGGCACGCGCGACCTTCCTCGAGTGCTTCAGGAATAGAGTCTCGTACAGAATGGGCTTTGTCTCCTCTTGAATTGGTTTGCTGGCAGAGTTCAGGCTGGCCAGTGTACCCAACTTGAGGTCGCCCGCGAGAAATTGTCCGACGATGACCAGCAGCTCTACTGGCAGGATCTGCCTTTCGGGAGGTCTGTCGCGTCGTCTAGTGAATAGTCTCATTGCAATGGCTATCGACGTGATGAGTTCGAGGGTCAGTAGTCACTAATCAAGGACTTTCGTTTCGTAACTCACGAAGGTGTTGGCGATTCCTTTGACTTGGCGCGATCCGGCCTACAGGGATTTGACTTGATGTCCACCTTGCTGGTTAGACGCGACGACTCGGAGGTTGGGCAGCGGCAGAAAGAGAGACCTGTATGTGCTGTAAAGGAAGTTACAGCAGATCAAGTTAGTCTCCTCATATCGGAAAGAACATGACGCTGTGACGCAAGTGCGTCATTTGTCTTGGTGTCGCTGACTCACTCGGTCGCTTGGTCCGCTTGGATACATGTATCTCACGATGTCCACCCATGTATGTCATCAACTAAGACAAGTCCAAGGCTGCAGCTGGACTGGCGGGTATGACATGGCCCATACTAATCACATAACATCTGCATTCCCCACGCCTAATCTCGCTGTTGGGCTCCCTTCTCTCCTATCTCCAGAAGACGACGGTGAAGATCCTCTTTCCCACGCCGAGTAGATGAATGGGGATCCGAACGACGCGCAGGTCAGGTGAGCCTCGATGTGTTCACCAACCACTGCATCCAGCTATGTTCCAGTCGACCCCGAAATCAGCCGAGGGAAGGCGGGTGCACCGATAGCACTCACCGACAGTCCCGACATAACCGCTCGGCACTCGTCACACGGCCGCGATCAGGCGACATGCGGCTCGCTCTGCTTCCTCTGATAACGCATGGTGAATGTTCTTGCCAATCCAGAAGCGGACACGTTATCCGTCGCCGGTGTCCGTCGGCGTCCCTGGCTGTCGCGTTCAGCGGTTAAACATTGTCTTGACGACGTTCACCTCGCGTCCATGACATATCGTCCGGTGTAGATACGCGTGAGAGGTCGCCGGTGCATCGATCTCTCACCGGGGACGAGGACAGTTCTACCACACGCAGAACGGCTTAGTCAACCTTCCCGAGGCATCGCATCTACCGCCTGAACTCACCACCTCCCCGCTTCCCCTCGTCCGCCACTTCCTCTCCCTCGTCCCCGGCTCCTGATCATCCCCATTCTTCTTCCGTCTCCCACCTCTCGACATCCTCCCACCGCTCATACCGCAACTCTTCCACCTCATCCCGCACATCTTCCGTCTCTTCAACTGGTGCTCTTGTGCGCAGTAGGTATTGCAGAGTTGCTTCGTCTGCAAGGTTGAACAATCGGGAGGAGTGGTGTATTTCTGGTGGGTTGCGGTGGTCGATGGAGGCGGTGTAGTGGATCGTTGTCCCGGGTTTGGAGGATTCGAAGGATTGAGCGAGGTCGTCGGAGGAGGGATATACGTGGATGCGGACAGTCTTGAGGGACGAAAGTGTGGCACAGAGGGTTTGTACAAATGCGTCGAGTCGGCGGAGGATGTTTTCCGTTGCGGATGGGCCGTGAGGTGTTTCGTCCTCGGGTCACGGTGACGAGTTGAACAGGAGGTCAAGCATCGCGGAGAGGGACGTGTGTATCTCGATTCGTTCCCAGGTTCCAGGAAGCCGTACGAAAAACCGTTGAATGTCTGCCTATGACGGAACATCAGTCAAGCCGATATCAGGACTGACGGGAAAGCACCCACGAACGACAAGGGTTCCCCTTCGACCGGAATCCACAGATCCGGATCGATCACTAGCCCCACACGGCGCAACGACTGCCACTTTACCCTCTCCGCGCAATCCATCAACGCGGGGAGCACCCTCTTGCCGTTCTTCTTTCTTCCCGCGGTTCTCTGTCCCATTTTGCGGGCGACGAATGAGTTGAGGTGAAGCCATAGTTCCTCGACGTGCTGTGCGATTGGTACATCCGTTCGAGCGAGGGCTCTTCCGGAGGGGAGGTATACCGCGACAGCGTGCGAACCGTGCCGGAGGACGAGTTTGCGGACGACAGGAGGTTTACTGGTTGATGGTGGAAGCAGCGGCGAGGGGAGAATGACGTCGAGCGTGTTCAGGTTGCACGGAGAAGACGTTTCCGACGGGTGTTGCGTCCCATGATGGCGGCATCGCGAGCTGCTGCATGGGAAAGAGAACGCGAGGAGATCACCGACATTGAATCCAGCTGCCTTGGCTTTCGGCGTTGCTTTCGGCGCCTTGCCGGCTTGTCCGTAGACGGGCGCCGAGGATATTTTGAGTCCGCGCTCTGTCTCAGGCAAATCATGACGCGGTCGAGATCTCTCCTTGGTGACTTGGTCGTCGTCGTTACCTTTTAGTTTTTACAGCGTTCCACGAATCATTCAGCTCCTCCGTCCAATCCAGTTCTTCAGCTCGCCGCAAAACCTCCGAACTTCCTATCCTCCTCCCTTGGAATATCGGATGAAGTAGACCGGTTCCAAGCCACGCCGGCAGGATGGCCAGTGAATCCGACGGCGCTCATTAGTAGCCGAGATGGTCCCCATGCCTCGCACAGGCGTCTTCCGCGAGTATGTGGCTTGTTCTTGGGAAAGCTCACCCTGAAGCTACCGGTAGGTTGCTGCGTAACGCCCTCAAGGTCGGAACAGCCTCTACGTGTGGAGCTGGAGCTGGGATTGTCGATGACCCCCTTGGAACTCACGGTCACGGCGGATGGTATTGCGGACAGACGGACACGGTGAGCACACTTCTGTGATCACAAATCGGCCCTCCAAAGCTGGCACTCCGAGGAATGTAGAAGCCGCCTGTCACATGCGATATAACTCCGTCGCGGAAACTTAACGCGCGTCATGGTGCCATCAAGGATGAAGACGCCGATACATCGCATCCTCATGTGCGCTACGACGTTGCCATGACGGGACCGCTGACGAGCCTATGCCCCCTTCAGCCTCAGTGTGTCCGTATCGCCGCCGCCGGGATCGCATAGCCCGCCGTCGCTTGAACGCTCGTGCATGTCCTTGCCAACGCAATCGCGGAAGGTGGAGTCTGTCCGAGGGATGCGGTGCAGCCTCTGTGGATTGCTCGAGGGTATCACTCACAAGTCTGCTGTCCATTGCCGGTCAGCAAGTTCTCCAGATAAGGACATCACGCCATACGGCATGCACCAGTATGTCTTCTCTCCCACTGATCCGCGACCTCGTGCTTATACAATCTTTAGCTTGCGACGCATTTTAGACGCTCACGTTGCTCGAGACGTGTCAGCGCCAACGGCAATTCCACCTTGTTGTCCGTACCGGCCCCAACGCTCAACCGGTCCACACACTCGTGAATCCAATATCGTGCGACACTTCTGACGGGGGTACCTAGCATCCGACGGTCGACTCCGTTCCGGACGAATCGTAGGCAGCGAACATGAAGCCGTCTCTCCAGCATACGGTACTCGAGCGATGTACCTGACCTGAACGAGACACGCCAGACCGTGAGCCCATGTCCACTACATCTCGATTTCCCGACATGTTTTGACATCGTGTGCAGGTCACCTGTGTATGCTGATCCATCCCCGCACAATTTAACCAGCCTGGATCTTGAATCTGGGAACGAACAGCAAACTGAAGCTACCTCGGCGGTGGAGTCATACGCCAGTCTCATATTTTCTGTTGACATGCGGGCCACGTACCATTCGGACACTCACCGCCATCATCAGGGGAATCGCGACGGGGTTCGAACCAGGATTGCGGAGTCGCTATGAGGTAGCTGTAACGCCTAAAGGGACGGGCGATGCCGTGTGGAGAGGACAGTGCAACGGATACCCGCTCGGAGGATGTGAGGGCGAGGGTCCACAAACATGCAGTAGGCAGCTCGCTGTGTTGGGCAGAGAGCGACGCGCCAATAAACGCGTCATGGAAGTCGTCGATGGCTCTTGCTATAGACGTTCCGTCGCTCGGGCAGATGAGCCGTCAGCATGCTAATGCCCGTGTGAACGGAAATGAAGTTGTAAATCAGTCGCGTGGAAAGAGAGTCTTCTTGTCTAGATCGTAACGTTGATGTCAGTGTCAATGTCAATGAAGATGCCACTGGCAATGCGAAGGACAGTCTCCAGGCGATCCAGTGCCACTGCCAATACGCCTCCAGTCAATGCCAATCTCATCTCGATATCAATGTCGTTGTAGATGCGCAGTTATGTGCCAAAAGTGGATGTCGGCGTACCAGAAAGTTGGACGAGACGTTTGCGATTGACAGAGCGACGAGACAGAGATGGCGCATCTGAGCACCTTATGTCTTGTGCACACTCTGGCAGCTGTCCTTATCTGATGCGGGACTTGGGATGAGGGCGAAGATGCGAAAAGGGATCGAAACATAACTCTGCAATAGTGGGACCTGCAAAGGCTCATCGCTTTGACTTTCCGGTTCTACATCGCAACACGAGCTCGAGCGCAAAATCTCCATCAGCTGATATCTTCACCTCTCGACTAGTGGGCCCTAGCAGGAAGTGCAGGGTAAACATGTAACGAGTTAACGATGTGAATCAGCTTGGTCGAGTTAGTCGAGCTATTCTTTTTAACCTTTTCGCGCGTCGCGCTAAATGCTAATAATGAGCGCGAATGAGACATCCTGATGTCAATCACGTCTTCACGACAGTTAACTCGTCCTCTACAGGACCACTGACGTCAATCCTGCGACGCCTCACAAACAAACTCGACGGACAGCCTGGCAGAATGGCATATATACCTCCATCCTTGGACTATTCTTTGGTCCCCCTTCGACACTCAGCAATACTTCACAGCAAGTCTTGCACATTCTTCCCCTTCCATAACTCCAAACCATTCCCTCATTCCAACATGCCTCAAAGCATCAAACATCCTCGAATACTATATCGCACCTCTTCAACCTTCAATCAGCCAACATGACACCAAACGCCTGGGAAATCAACAGCGAGAAAGGTTTGGCAGCGCGATGTCAAAAGATCTGTCTACTGGGTGAAGGAGGTTTCGGCACGGTCCACGAGGTGGTCTACGATGATGCGAAGGTGAGTCCTCTTTACCATGCTGATTGCTTATGGCTTACCTGCGGTGCTCTATCAGACATACGCCTTGAAGACAACCTTACACTCGTCTGAGACGCGAAAAGACTGCGCCCTTCTCGAGGGGTAGGTACTCTCTTACTTAATTACCTGAACCGTCACAGACTGACATACCTTATTCCGTCCAGATTTTATGCTCAACGGCTATCTCACGAGAACCTGGTTCAAGTCCATGCAGTCGAGAATTCTCTCACGGGAGGCAAAACTCACATCCTCATGGAGGTGAGTACATGTCGAAAGCGCTGTCTCGTCCTATACGCTGACATGGGGACTCTAGAATTGTCTAGGAGGTGACCTCCGCTCCGTGCTCGACCAACATGTCGCCAATGGTACTCGACTTCCGCTTGACAGAGCTTGGAACTATCTGGTGCAGGCAGCAAAGGCTTTGCTGTACCTCCACCATCCCGAAACCCGAGAAGACAAGATGGACGGTATTTTTGGACACGCCGATATCAAGCCGGAAAACAGTGAGTAGTGGATACCTTGTACTCCACATCCCTGGTATACTGACGCGACAATCCCTGTAGTGTTGCTCGCCGATGCTGAACAGACGGAACTCAAGATCGGAGACTTTGGCCTCATGACGAAGTACGGTCCTGGCATGAAGAATTACTCTCAAGGCGGAGTAAGTAATCATCCCGTGACGATGCATAAGACGATGCTGACTGCCTCTTATCCTTAGACTCCAGCATACATGGCGCCGGAAGTCAGCAAGCAAGGTCCGTCGGACTGGCGTGCGGACTGCTACAGCCTCGGCGTCGTCGCATTCGAGCTCCTCAACGGATACCATCCCTTCAATGGAGAATCGGAGGATGAGCTACGACAAAGGCACACGGAGGGATGGGAGGAGGCCGTACCGGATTACGGCCGCGACTGGAACTTTGCATTGCTGGTCGAGAGCTTGATGTGTGCGGACGTGAGTGCCTTCACGTGTCCCGGAGAGCTTAGGCTAATCACCTCTGTCTTCAGCCAGACGAGCGACTGACGATGCGCGACTTGTTCCGTCAACCTGCCTTCCGAGAACGAGCGTTCAGGTACGAGGTAAAGAGGTGGGCTTGCAGTCAATACCAGTACCTCCAGTAGCTAACCGAATTCCTCGATATAGTCGCGACCGAAAAGCAACAAAGCTGCGACGTGAATTGGCGTGCCAAGAGGAGCAGAACGAGCAGCAACTTCGCGTTATCGAAGCTCAGGCCGCGATCATCAGGAATTTGAAACGTCTTCTCGCTCAAAATGCAGCCAATGACACACATCGGGTCCCGCCTCGTCCGAAGACACCTTCGCCATCCCAAGAGCTCGGGATCTTGACACCACCACCTAGTCCGCCGGATGTCCTTCTCGTGCTTCCCGACAATGCCCGCGATGAGGCCGATACGCCCTCAATCACGGAACCACCTACCGCGGTCATAGCGCCGCCCTCGCCGAGATCTTGGTCGTCGACAAGTTCTCAAGAGTTCCGACTTACATGTAGTCGCGATGGAAGCGCAAATTCTTCCTGCAAGTGCCCACTGTCCTCGCGTGCCTCAAGTCGCTCTTGTTACGATCACAGAGCTGCAGTCGGCCCCGTGCGGATATTCAACAAGCATCTTACCGCGGAGAGTTCAGACAGTCCGGCCAAACCTCATAGCTGGAGAGCCAACAGTCGCCAAGACCGGACGTGTAACCTCGACGGACAGCACTTCGAACGCAGCCTCCGGGATATTCCACATATGGAACTCGGAACCTTCGACGTACCAGACATATCCGCTCGCGCCGCTCCCTTCTGCCACAGCAACATGAAACCTTCAACCCTCGACTTGTTCAGGGCTGTGCGAGACATCGACTCGGGGGTCACAATGCTCTAATTCCGGTCTATTGCTGTCCTTCATGCTTTACGGGCGGAACACTTACCTCCTCCTGACAGCTACATCCATCATGTACGTATATAGTCGCAGACTTTGTGTCGCATGTAAATCATCGTATAGTATTGCATTCTCCTCCGTCGTATCGCGTCCTCACAATCACTCAATCATGCGAGAATGTCTTACGTCTCAGAACCCTACACCCATCGATCTAGCGCAGGGTCTCTTTCTCCCGCATAACTACCTTCGACCGAGCAAATCCGTTGTAGCTGAGTACGCCTATGCGCCAGACCGTGTGACAACTACTGAAAATCGAGACGTATCGTCGGTGTGCGCTCCATTCGGATTTGCGTTCTTGAACGTCGCATAAGGACTATCCAGGCGTGTGCGCCGTGTGCTACCTATTTCCATCATTCGTCTACCCACGCTGCTCTCGAGATACGCTGATACCCATCCCATCTTTCCGCTCTTCGGACGATCCAGGGTGCCTCTTACCGATCGGCAATCCAAGTTGAAGGTGCACATCGACATGCGATGCTCGGCAAGGTAGACACGGCAGATCGGAACCACACGAGCGCGTGGCTTAATCCGACGACTTGAGGATTTGACACTGCGCTATCTCATGATCCAAGAGCCCACAGAAGTCATGGCGACAAATTAGGACAGGATTGCACCTGTAGATTACCCCTTAGCCTGTAGTTCAAGTCCGCCACATCGCATTCATTGGCCATGTCGATGCGGAAGGCGCCAGAAGCGCAATGCAAAGGTGTCAAGAGATCGCCAACGCTCATCCCTTCTGCACATCGCTTCTCCAGGTCGCATCACGGGTACTGGGTAGCTTGCTCGAGCGATCTTTGCGGAAGGTGTAAACGAGTTTAGCCATCAAGCGCGACATCGTTCCCAGAAGTGTATCGCCCAGTTCAGAAATGTGATTGCATGTCCACAGACGGCTGGACGCCGAGATCTACAGAGAACCGGGGCCGCACTACATTGCATATCCGTTACCTATAAACGCACACACCCCGCGAAGAAGGTTGTCGGCGATATCAAGCAAGGCAAATGGGTATAGCTGCCCTTGACCCGAATAGTATCATTGTGCCGGAGATGAGTGGAGGCGTAACCAGACCACCCCTCCAGCAGCCACAAGTAGCAGGCTACAGTTTCCGCCACGCGATGATGCAGTTGTTCTTCGAGTTGTCGATCCGGCGCCTTGGTGAACGAGGGGAGGCGCATGCATAGAAGGTCGTATACGACTAGCCCGTGGTAGGGACCTCGCTGACCGCCGGGGACACAAGTATCGGCCGCGGTGAGAGAGCCACCTTGCTCGAGAACGATGTCCCGAATTCCTTCTGTCAAGCACCAGCCGACCTTTACTTTGGGCAGTATTATGAGGTATAAATTGTCCAGAGTAACGCGGTCGTAGAGATACAAGTCGCAAGGGATGACAGGATCGGCGCTGGTTGCGACTTTGTCGTGGTGTTTCACAATGGCGAAGCGAAGGGCGGGCAGAATCGCCTTGACTACTGAAGCAGCACGCCGAGATGCCGAGTTCGAAATGCCGGTTTTGTGGCTCCGTAGTCTTCGAACCGCTCCGGCAAGACGGGAGACAGTCGATGCGGCGGATGAGGGCGCGATCAGCTCATCGAGCTTGAACTCTTCGGGAGCGCCCTCGATCATGAGGAACCTATGTTGCGAGGAATTGATCAAAAAAAGTCCTGTCGTAAAGCATGTAAACGCACTTGCAATACTTCCACTTCAAGCGGACATCGGAACGATCGGATGCGCCGGACAGTGCCAGTGCAACCTTTCTCGAATACTTGAAGAACAGACTTTCGTAGAGAATGGCCTGGGTTTCTCGTTGGACCGATTTGCCGGTAGCGTTCAAGTTCGCGAGAGTTTCGAGCTGAAGCTCCTCCGCGAGGAACTGTCCGATGATGACAAGTACCTCGACTGGTAAGATTTGCCTTTCAGAAGTGACTTTAGCTGCTGCAGCGAGGACCGTCATGGCGACAGATGCTAGAGTAAGGAGCACGGCAGTCAGCTATCATCAAGTAGGATTCAGGCCACAGCATCTCACGGTTGCGCAGGTGTATGTGCTTGCCGATTCGGCTCAAATACGAAAACGTAGTTTGAGGCGACGTTGAACTTTCGTGCGAGCCGTCGGAGGGATATGTGCGCGAAGAGATGGTGTTATATCTGACGGGAGCTGACAAGAAAGTGAGCCCTCTTTCCCCACTCTGTATCCGAAAGACCACGTCGCATGTGCGTCATCTGTCTTGGTGTCGCTGACTCACTCGCTCGGTAGGTCCGCTCCGATGGATGTATCTCACGATGTCCACCCAAGGACGAGAGATGGGTTTAAATTTGCCCAAGGGCGCAACTGGACGGGCGGTATGGCCCATACTGATCACATATCATCTGCATTCCCAAAGCCTCATCTCGCTATTTGTCTCCAGAGGACAACGATGAAGACGTCGTTGAAGTCGCTTCTAGCGACGTCGCACTTCGCGTGGTGCCGATCTCTACCTCCTCCCTCCCACACCGAGTAACGGAATTGGGATCCGACCGGAGAACACGCCATGTGAACCTGGATGTGTCACCGTCGTCGCCCGTACAGCTATACTCCTGTCGACTTCAGAATCAGCTGGGAGAAGACAGGTGCGCTGGTAGTACTCACTCACACTTCCGAAACAACGGTTCGAGACTCGTCACACGGCCGCAATCAGGCGGCATACGGCTCCCTCTGCTTCTCTGCTATGGCATGTATAATGCGATCTCGCGTCCGTGTCTGTTAATGTGGGATGTGAGTCTTTCGATACGAGTGAGATGTGTCGGTTGAACGCACCGGTCCTGGGCAAGTTGACGACATCTTCTTTCCGTTGCTCTCCTTGCCAATCCGGAAGCGACATGTCGTCCTTTGCTGGTGTCCGTCGGCGTTCGTGGACGTCACTTCCGGGTCGAACAATTGCTCGATGACGTCCGTCTTGGGTTCGGGACAGATCGTCCGGCGTAAAATCTCCGCGAGACGCCGGGGAATCGATGTCGCAGCGAGGATAAGGACAGCTCTACCACGCGCCACACGGCTTAGTCAACCTTCCCGAGGCAACGCATCGACCGTTCTGAACTCACCATTTCCCCGCTTCCCTCTGTCTGCGGTCTCATCTGCCTCGTCCCCCGATTACTCATCAACCCACTCCTCCTCTGTCTCCCACCCCTCAACATCCTCCCACCGCTCATACCGCAACTCTTCCACCTCATCCCGCACTTCGTCCATCTCGTCCGCTGGTGCTCGTGCGCGGAGGAGGTCGTGAAGGGTTTCTTCGTCTGCGGGATTGAACCAGCGCGACGAGTGGTGTATTTCTGGTGGGTTGTGGTGGGCGATCGAGGCGGCGTAGTGGATCGTTGTTCCGTTTTTGGAGGATTCAAAGGATTTAGCGAGG
Source organism: Naganishia kalamii (assembly GCA_022813745.1). Taxonomy (NCBI): domain Eukaryota; kingdom Fungi; phylum Basidiomycota; class Tremellomycetes; order Filobasidiales; family Filobasidiaceae; genus Naganishia; species Naganishia kalamii. The sequence continues at coordinate 20,473 of JAKLLX010000130.1, read as the reverse complement.
TCGTCGGAGGAGGGATGTACGTGGATGTGGACAGTCTTGAGGGACGACAGCGTGCGGCATAGGGTTTCTTCGAATGCGTCGAGTCGGCGGAGGATGTCTTCCGTTGCGGATGGGCCGTGAGGCTGGTCCTCAGGTGACGGTGATGGGTTGAATAGCAGGTCGAGCAATGCGGAAAGGAACGTGTGTATCTCGATCCGCTCCAGGGTTCCAGGAAGACGTGCGAAGAACCGGCTGATATGCAACTACGACGGAAACATCAATCAAGCTGACAACGAGACTGATATGGCAAGACTCACGAGCGACAACGGTTCCCCTCCGACCGGAATCCACAGATCCGGATTGATCACTAGCCCCACGCTGCGCAACGAGCCCCACTTTACCCTCGTCACGCAATCCATCAACACTGGTAACACCTTCCTGCCGTTCTTCTTCCTTCTCGCGGTGTTTGTTCTCGTTTTGTAAACGACGGTCGAGTCGAGGTGAAGCCATATTTCCTCGACCTGCTTCGCGATTGGCTCAATCGTTCGAGCGAGTGCTCTTCCAGAAGGGCGGTGTATCGCGACGGCGTGCGGAACGTGACGGAGGACGAGTTTACGGACGACAGGAGGTTTACCGGTTGATGGTGGAAGTAGCGACGAGGGGAAAACGACGTCGAGCGTGTCCAGGTTCGGTAAAGGTTTCAGAGAAGACGTTTGATGTGCGTCGAGTGAGGTCGTGTTGCGAACGGCGACAAGGTTCGGGAAGTGCGCGAGGAAGACGGCGTAGTTGATCTGTTTTCTCCGCACGCGGGATTTGACGGAGGTGCCGTGGTCTGGGATAAATACGATCGATCTGAGGTGAAATATCAGTCGTTGAGGATCCAGAAGCCTGATGATATACGCGTACCAGACATACCATCGCTTGTCGTTCGACATCACCTTCAAAGTCCTCTTCATATCCTTCCTTGTATTCCGCACGCAAACGATCCTCAACTGCACGGCGTCATACAGCCGCCGCAGAGCCTTGCATGTCCCACTCAGCGCTACCAGGATTTGAGTGCGAGAGAGGCGGACGAAGCACCGGTCTTGGACTTCGTGCCATTGATATCCCTCATCGGGCCGGAGGTGGAGGAGGATCTCGTGAAGGACGTCGTGTGGAAGGTCGAGGATGCTGATCGGCGCGTAGGGGGTTTCGAGGGGCGCTTGAGCGCGGAGGAGACGTTTACGACGGGTGTTGCGTCCCATGATGGTGGCATCGCGAGATGCTATCCGGGGAAAAGGAGAAGGAGATCACCGACATCGAGTCGAGCTGCTTTGGCTTTCGGCGCCGTGTCGGCTTGTTCGCAGACGGGCGCCGAAGTGATTTGAGTCCGCGCTTTGTCTCATCCAAATCATGACGCGGTCGCAGATGTCTCTTTGGTCTCTTTGCTCGTCGTCGTTACCTTCTACAGCGTTTCCAAAAATTATCCAGCTCCTCCGTCCGACCCGGTCTCAGCGCGCCGCAGGATGTCCGAACTTCCCCATTCTCCTCCCTTTGGTGTATCAGACGAAGCAGACGGGCTTCAAGCCACACCCGTACCTTGGCTAGGGGATTGGTCGGCTTCCACCAGCAAACGGGACGGTCTCCGCTGCGTGGCACAGGCGTCTTCCGTGAGTGTCTGGCTCGGTTCGGGGAGACTCCAAGGTCAAAGAACTCATGTATCGTCTGTTTCCTAGATCGATGTCGCCCGATAGCCTGCGGCCGGAAGGATGCCTCGTCTGGAACGGCATAACAACGGCCGACGTGGCGCGACTCGCCCACAATCCAAATCCATCTCATGCGCCGGATAAATCTCGCCAGACAAGATTCTGGGAGTCTGTATCGCCACTACGACCGGTAGTGTTACACGATCTTTCAAGCGAGGCGAGATCCGTAAGTCATTCGTTTTATCGGTGACGCAGCTTCTGAACGTTCTTCCTAGCTACAGTACTTCAGTCGCTATGTCAACCCTGCGGGTCATCGTCACAACGAGCCTCCGACCGTAAACCTTACGGCCCAGTCTCTGGCCACCGTGTCGAATCCCTACCGCGCCAATCGTCGGGTCACAAAACGCGACTGACCCTGCCGCACCTTCTGTCCGGTACTCCAGTTTCAAGATCGTTTTCCTAGACCACTTGGTGGGGATCGTGATGGGGGATGGAGCGGTACAAGGCGAGGGTTCGGAGAGGAGCGCATAGCTTCCAGCTGCAAGGTGAGTCGGCATGGTTCGTCGCTGTCTGCTCAAAGTCTAAAGGCCGTCGTCTTCGCTTCCAGGACCATACCCTTGCCGATGTTGCACCTTTGACGCGGTCGTACGTGAACGGCTCTCATCGCCGGTCTGTCACCGACCGATCGTTACGCGGCGATAGTCGTAGTGATCTGCGGTCAACATCGGGTCTCGCTCGGCTATCGAACACAACGGACTACGAGGACGCACAAGAACAGGCGCAGACGCATAAGAACGTCTACGCCGACACGGTCGCCCATGGGGCGATCCTGTGCTTACGCTCAGATGGAGCCTATACGTGGAGACGCCCTCATCGTCGAGAACAACATTCCGAGTCTCATTCTCACACTCCCAACATCCGTCACTGCCAGTACCTTGCGGCCGTCCGACCGACGTGCAATCCAGTAGGACGGGTGCCCTGCGGAAACTCTCAAGGAGACATTTGGATTAGAAGGAATTGCCGAATGACATCGGAGAGTGGGAGGGAGGGAAGGGGAAAAGCGATAGGGGAATGGGAGCGAAGGCTTCTGAAAGTAGAAGGGGGACCCGGCAACGAAGGCTCTGTCCGTCGGCAAAAGGACTCGGACAGGTATGTTAAGTCTTCCCATATCTCCCTGGCCCCATAGTCGCTGACACTACCATGTCTTGCGTTCGTACAGCAGGTCCTGGACAGCAACTTCGGCACGAGTCGTGCGCGATCTCGGTGACTATCATCGATGCCCGGATATCTCGAACCGTCCTCGGCAAAGCTGAATATGGGTCGGAAGAGCCTCGCGAACACGGAGATTGTTCACCGAGGGTCATCAGCGGATGGCGCACGGATAACGCGGCTAGTAGGAGACATCGGAGCGGGGTCCACAGTGTAAACTGCGGCTATCGGCAATCGTTTCCGCACTTACGATGGGGATTATTGCAAGATCTACCCAACGAATGGGTTCTCAGTGACATCATTCACGCCGAAGAATATCGCCTCCCTCGACCCGGAGACGCCGCGGCTGCTGCAGTCCGTCTCATGCGCGGCACAGCGAAGGCCCGGCCTCAGGAAGCATGCAGCACTACCGCTACGAATCACCAATGCGTCGCGATGACAAACGACACCGGTTGCACACGGTGACAACCAAGGGCGGCGCCTTTACTGGAGCCTCGTTAACACGACCAACCATGACTCCTCGGGCTGGTTCATCACCTCGGCGGCGACGTCAGGCAGACTTTGTGAACGCAGTCCGCCAGAATCGACCTGTGCGTGCCTCCAAGCAGGTGTCGCGTGACAAAGGGTGCGCGAACAGGGCGGCGGATGGAAGGAGTAATGAGTGACACGTCGAGACGGGCTGGACCGAGTCTGCATAGTGTCGAGTGGGGCCCGAAGAGGTACGTCGACGATTCAGGCGCTTCAATTGCGGACGACTAATCAGCGTAGAAGTCCAAACAGACTATGTGGCTGGCCCAAAGCAGTCGGACGTCCCGTCGAGTCTTTTGCAACTATGCGATACGACATTTCTTTTGCGCGGATCTGACCGCCGTCGATTCGTGTCACCTATCGGACGCGGACTTCGCAGGCTGAAGCGGCCTCGTCCAGCGTCCGCAATGCCGTGATTCCGGGCGATGACCCCTGAACGACTTCACTATCGACGAAACGATGTCGACGAGAATGAGGTCCCGCAAGTTGCGGAAACATGGTCCCAGGGTGTACAGTATCTGGAAGCTACGCTGTTGAGAGCGCATGATGCGGGGAGTCGGGCCATCCATGATCCGTGTATCTACGTAAAGCTTGGCCAAGATATGCTGTGCGAACTGCTTGGTACACGTCTCTGCAGCGAATATCCACCTCTACCAGTGCCTGTTTGCTGGTTTGCCAATGAGCTTGCCAATGTCGGGCCGTCGCCGGACAGTGACAGTGACGTCGACGGTACGCGTCAGCAGCTGGACCAAATCAAGCCGACGAAAAGACTACAGTACATCGCTTCGAACACCTCACCCCGGTGAGGACAATTTTCTGCTTGGGACAGCTTTCAAGAAGATAGGGTATGGATGCCGCCGGCTTGTCACCGCCGATCAGCATCCGGGAGAAGGTCAGGTGGACAAGTCACCGGCTCGGGTGGAAGACCGGAGATTGGCGCACTAAGCGAGACATGAACGATCTATGACGTATGCCGGGCGGAAGTTTTTGCGCCAATCTGCGGACGAAAGGCGGTGAGTCCTAGACGAAGACCGACAAAGATACTGTCGAGTGTTGACCATGGCAGCTACCATGGCTAACCCAGTTACAAGACCCGCTCTGGGGGCGACTTGTGAGTGTTGTTGCGGCCTAGTGATCATCCTCGTTGGCTGAAGATTCTGCTCTAACGGCGAAGCGGTTCTACGGGTGAGCTTACGGGTGCTCCTGCTGGTTGCCCTATGGGGTGTCGGGCAATGCGAGCTGCAATGCTTGACAATGGGTGGAATGGGCGAGGCGAAGCGGTGATGGTCACCGACGGAGGTCAGCCTTAGCTAGGCCCTCCAACACCAACATATGCTCACTCACGCAGGCTTCGTTCTCCTTTTTCCATACGATGACCTCTTGACTGCACCTCGACCGCTCGTCGAATCCTCCATCTTATAACACATATTCGCCCGAGACAAACATTCAGCCCTCACTAGGCCTTTGTCGAAGTCAACATCGCAAAATGGTCAAGGTCCCCATCCCACCGCTCGAGCGCCCGCCGATACCTACCAGGATCTCAGCCGACCTACCTAAACGTGCAGGCCGGGAAGCCCTCAACGTCAACCGCGGCATTCATCGACCGTCATACCGACGCCCTCAGGATCCCGAGGACGCAGAACGGGGAATCATCGGAGGTGGATATGCATGGCGGCCGAGAAACCATGACAAGGAGGCAGAGCGGCAGGCGTCGAGAAGTGATGACGAGGAGACGCAGATTGGAGAGGCGTGGGATAACGTGCAGACGAAGCCGGAGAGTGCAGGAGAGGAAGATCCGACATACGATTTCCCAGCGACGTATACGACCCGGAAGACGGGAGACGATGGAAATGAGATGATTTTGCTGTCGTTTGTCGAAGGGGATCCGGAAGACCCGCATAATTGGAGCAAGCGGCGCAAGTGGTGAGTCTGAAGTCAAACATAGTCGACCTGGGGTGGGCGCTTACAACTCAATGACAGGTACACCACCGGATTGCTATGCACAATGACCCTCTTCATCGGGTTGGCGACAACGGCATACAGCAGCAGTATCGGGAGTATGACCAAGCAGCTGGGCGTGTCCAACGTCGTAGGACAGACCGGTCTATTGACGTTCAACGGAGTGTAAGTGACAGTACCTAGGGGAAACGTCTGGATGGCTGACATACCAGCTATGTGACAGATGCGCGATCGCACCTCTGATCATCGGACCGGTCACAGAGGTTGTTGGAAGGCGGTACATCTACATCTTCTCGCACCTGGGCTTTACCCTGACCTTCCTTTTGTTGGCCATCAAGGTGAGCTTTGCGATCTCCGCAGGATACTGTGGACGCTGACCTTCGGGTTAGAACAACATTGCCCAAGTAATCATCGGGCGTGGGATACTGGGACTGTTCGGCTGTGTGGGGACCATTCTGGTTCGTGCCGGGCGGCCTTTTTGACCCCATATAGCTAGACTGACACTTCTGCTCAGGTGGGAGGTACCTTCGGTGACATCTGGAAACCTATCGACCGAACAATACCCACGGCGCTGTTCTCATACGTGGCCATTCTCGGTAAGCCTATACCGCTCTGTGTTCCTCCTTGGCCGCCTATCTGACACTCCTTCGCATATGCAGGAACTGTCGGCGCGCCCGTGTATGCCGGTTTTGTGGACGAACGCCTCGGTCCGTGGTGGCAAGAGTGGATTCAGATGATTCAGAACGGCGTGCTCGTGGTGGTCATCGCGTTGACTCTCAAGGAGACGCGTGGGGATTCAAAGCTGCATTCAAGGGCGAAAATGATCAGGAAGGTTACGGGAGACGATAGGTATACTGCCGAGATCGATCTTGAGGCGGAGAATTTTGGCGATCTGTTGGTGCAGAGCAGGTATGTTATCCTTCAGTAAAGACAGATGACAATGCTAACCCTGTGCGACCATAGCGTCAAAGCCGTGCATCTGTTGGTGACCGAACCCGTCCTATTTGCGTTTGGACTCTGGTAAGTCTGCGCAGAACGGCCTCTACATGACACGCAAGGTTGGCTGAACACGCCCCGATGCAGGATTGCATTTGCTTGGTTCACAACTTCTCTGTCGGCAATACCAATTACGTTCGAGGAGAAGAGAGGATGGAGTCATGGCATAGGGGGACTGCCGTACATCGCGCTCTGTATCGGGGTATCTCTGGCGTTTGGCCTCAACTTTTTGGGGGATAGGTAAGCAACCGATCAAGAATCAGTGAAGCATAAACTGATACGGGTTATGACAGGTATTACAAAAAGAAGTACAAGGAGAGCGGGGGCAAGAACGTCCCTGAAGCGAGGTTGTACATTGCGATGTGGCTGGGTTGGACGCTGCCTGGAGGGCTTTTTATCGTAGGTCTTGGCAAGGATGGACAGGTAGACATGGTGACCTCACCTTCTTCGCCTTTGTCCAGTACTCCTTCACGCAATACGTCTACCTGCATTGGATTGGCCCCCATGTTCGGCCTCGTGCTCATCGGTTGCGGCATCTTTGCGGTTTTTAATTCGGTTCGTCGGCCATCCTTTGTCTCCATTGCTTGACTGATGCGATCCACTTGCACTGCGACAGGTCTACGACTATACAAGCGACTCCTATGGACAACAGGCGTCGAGTGGTATCGCCGCTCAGGGACTTATGCGGAATACCCTCGGAGGCGTATCGCCTTTGTTCGCGGCTGCGTTTTTCCACAACCTCGGCTCGCAGTGGGCGGGTCTCCTCATGGCACTGCTTGCGACACTTCTCACGCCGATACCTTTCGTCTTGAAGCGCTGGGGCCCGCAACTTCGCAAGCGATCCAAGGTCGCATCACAGTATACGGATTAGGGCACTGTATTCTATAGATCGATGTGTTATCCAATACGACAGCCGGAAATGTCTATCTCATGCAGTATGAGGACGTGTTGTGTCAACGACAGGCGACCGAAAGGGTCGCGTTTCAGGATGGGGATAAATCAATCCTTTGTGGTTTGCATCTGCAGTCAGACTCCTTTATACAGCTAGGAGTGCGAGGGGCCAATGCGTCGGCAGTGAGGACTGATAAGGACGGACGGAAAATGATACCGCTACCACAAGCCCTGCTTCCCAGTCACATCCCCTTCCCCGCTGCCACAGTAGACACCCTCTCACCACCCCTTCCGCCCTTTGATGACCGACATCGAGAAGTCGCCAAGCCTTGAGGAGGGCGACCAGGGGAAGTCCGTCACCGCTACCCGGACGACTCCCTCCTATCCTTCTCCCCGAATTGCCCGTTGCATCATGCGTTTCCTCTTGATGGTTCTCTACCTGCTCTTTTTATACATGGAACCCACCAGTGATCTATCGATATCCACAATTGCTACGTCCGACGATGGTATGCGCTTCGCCGTGCTGCGTAAGTCGGCCTGCGCGGATCGCGATGTCGGGTCGGTTCTCGTCTCACTGATCTTGTACCTCACGTTAGGTTCTTGCGCCGGAGGAACTTGCACAGATCTGCTTGAGGGACAAGGTGGGTCGCTGGAAGAATCCGGTTTACCTACTGCTAAGGTGCAATGTCGTTACTCTGCTAGATTCCGATCAACACGCGGTAGGCGTATTCGCACAGGCATTCCTCGCCGTGGGTGCTCTCGTCATCTCTGGATTCGTCTGCAACGCCTTTAGTCTTCTCAGAACGGATGCTTCGAGAGAGAAGAAGCCCGGAATCAGGAACCGAGGCAAGTACTGGATCGCTTTGACGAGTGCAAGGTGTCGCACACTATCCCGCATCGTGGCATACATCCTCGTCTTCGCTATCTTCTTCCTGGGGCTTGTACTTGCTGCAGATGCCTCACAGGGCAACAGTCTGTACGACGCATCACTCTTTCTACCAGGACCGATGGCAGGTAAGCCTCGAATCTCGAGCCTGACCGGGACTTAGGTTGAAAGCCGGTCTACGGCCTACAGTTGCAGGTTCATTCTGCTTGGCGATCCAAGCTTTGATGCCAAACGTACCGCCGTCGACTAAGCGCAATATGTCCGGGCGCATTCTGTATTGGGCATTCTTTTGGCCATGCATCGGAACGACGAGACTCGTCCGATTGACCCGAAGGGACAAGAAGCGCACATCCGAGATGAGCGAGGCGTAGTCCCGCCGAGCAACGAGAGTTTTTAGCAGATCTTGTATGCTTATATACCTGACAACCGATGTGGCAGTATACAGTGTGGATACCACCTCAAGCAATACTTGCTTCGGCCGTGTTTTGGTTGTTCTCCGTGAGCCATTAGGATTCCTAGGATCTCGCTAGCTCCCCTAGCGAGAGCAATATCTAAAACGTCTTTCGCTTGAGCCGGCGTCCTTACCTGCTAGTATCAAGAAGCCACTCACAATTTGGACCTGTGGCGAGGATGTGTCGGTCACTCCGCCTCTCGAGGTGAGCCACATTCGTGAATATGACGCGATAGCCTGGCGCTCCGATGGCGTCCTTATCATAAAACAGGTCAGCAAGTTGGTGAGAGGCAAAGTCTTCGCGGCTCCCAGTTGTACTTACAATGGAACCCTGCGGCTCATCACCCTTTCTCTCAACTTCCCCATGACTAGCAAGAATGGCTAGGCATCAGCACCTCATCGTACCGCTATTGGATTTCCACCACTTACGCATCTGAACCTCCATGGCCCAATCTTGCTGGCCTTTCGCCGGACCAGCTAGAACACACATGGGTTCCAGTATTCTGTGGCATGAAGATCTTTCAGTGGGTGAGCGGAAGGACCCTGGGTGTAGCTCTTACATGGACAAGACGTTCAGCCACCTTTCGGTCATCTGCATGTTCGGATTCAGTACTGCAGCGCGCTTGAGATTCGATAGATCTTGCATGCATCGCTTTAGAGTTGCCTTACACTGCTCTTTCACGATTGGCGGAACATGTCCCATCGGATATGGCGATATCGCTGATGTGGACAACCCTCGAAACGGTGGCAAGGGATTGACGGGGCCATACTGCATTCCTCCCGGCATAGGAGGCGCCTTCGATCTATTGAAGAAGCCCATTGCGATGGAATCAGGTAGAGTGTTCTAAAATTCGCCAAAGGCTGGGTGTACGAGATTTCTAGTTAGCGCACATCGTAGAAACGAAGGAAGAACGTCAACGAACCTAGATCAGTTCCCTATATAGGGCAAGTAACCATCCGTCGTTTACCGATATAGAAAACGTTTAGAAAAGCGATGAAAGGAGGCAGTCGTCTAGAAGTCTTCCAGATGCGGACTTTTCGTGTGGGGCGTGCCGATCCGTCGGGCCCGACTCTATCGAAGTAGGAAGCTCGTATGAGCAGGGGTGTATTTCAAAGGTTGGCGAATTGGGCAGGGACCGAGGCCGGCGATGTTCATAGTGGATGGCGAATTGCTGGTATGTCGAAGGTCTTGCTTGTTATCCTGGTCATGTCCCTTAATCCAGCAAATGGGAGCTGTGATCCATCTCAAAGGGATTCGCGCATGTCTCAATGAGAAAGAAACTCACCCTTTTACGTTCCCCTTTGAACGACCCTTTGACTTGCGCATCATGTCAATCGTGTATTTCGGGTAGACGATCAGCTTCATCCGGTTCGAGTCGATCGGTCCTGCAGACATGGCGATGGACGAAGGCAATGCGAGGACAATAATGTGAATCCGATTCAAAAGCTGCTGTCAACCTGACAACGACCGTGTGAGAACGAGATCGCCAGTGATTTAGTTCCGAAGGGATGCTTACAGCACGATAGTCGTTACTGGACGACCTAGACCGGCGCGCTGCTGTCTAGCTTCACCCTCCTATGTTCCGTAGCGGGTCGTCTCAATAGAGCGTGTCGCCTTCCTTTACTTTCACCCTGGCGCCAGGGGAACCGATAGACCGATAAGTAGCAAGATGAAGCACACGTATCGCTCTATAACGAGAGAAAGCAATCAGTGATGCCCCTGTGACCTGAGATTGCCCTTCCACGCCCGTTTCTCGATTCCCTTTCTTAATCGTATGCCCGAGTGATCTGCCCATTTGAAGCAATGCAGCACTCCCATCCCTATTACCCTCAAAACCAGTATCATGCTTACCAGGCAGCCCCAAATCCCTACTACGCACAGCCTCGACCCCAAGCGCCACACCACGCGCCACACTCCGCCTATCGACGGCACCCCGCATACCAGCATTACGCATACCCTCCGCCGCCCGTTCCGAATCGCAACGTCGCTGGTGAAGGCCTTCGCAACGTTATCCAATCCGAGTGGAGCGCACAGTTTGGGCCGACACTCGTCTTTTTGTTGATCGCCGGTGCACTGTTATGGCTCAAGGTGTACGGCGGAGCGATCGTGGGCGACCGAGCCCAGACGTGAGTCTCGACTGAACCGAGCAAGAATGAGTCTGATATGCGCGTATGGAATTACAGCGAGCTCTTACAAACTGGTATGGTAGCAGGCGCCGTTGTCCTCGTCTTGAGTATCGGTAAGTCGCATTGGTGCGATCCGGTCGTGTCCGTGCTGACAACCATTGCGACGTTTCCCGAGGATAGCTGTAAACATTTTGGGCCAGTCAGCCAGTCTTTCCGCTCAGGACATGATATGGATACACATGGCGCTGGTTCTAATCACGTACGTTTTCTCCCTGGGACCCAAGCGAACCATTGAGCTGATAGTCCCCTCATCGATAGGTGTGTTCTGCTTTGGAATCACGTCGCGCACATCGTCGCAATCAACGCCAAGCCGCCTCCCGAGGACGACTTGCGCGCTTCGAGCAGTCGAAGCTCGAGCTCAAAGTCCTCTTCGTCATCCAGCAGCTCGAGCTCTCGCAGCAGGTCGTCATCATCTCGAGACCCTAGCAGTTCTTCCAGCAGTCTGCGCCCGCCGTCCAGCTCCTCTTCATCCTCATCCAGCAGCAGCCGACCCTCATCGAGCTCTTCCAGCAGCTCCCGACCCTCTTCCTCCTCATCGTCGTCAAGTAGCGCCCTCCTTGCCTCCAGCAGTTCCCGCAGTGGCAGTTCCTCGAGTCGGTCTTCTTCCAGTCGAGACAAAGAACCAGCCAAGGACGAGAAGGACGAAGACCCCGACCCTTGGGGAAAAGCCCATCCTTCCAGCAAGTTGACGAGACCACAGCCGCGATTGTGGCCATTCCCGATCGGTTTGGCGAATCCTGCGTCGAGGGACAAGGACGGAAAGGAGCGAGTATGGTGGGAAGGCGGAGAACCCCATCAGGTTGGGTATATAGGTGGTGCTGAGGGATCGAGTGGTGGTGCTGGGCCGACGGATGAGGGCGCGCTTGGTGGTCCCAGTAGCAGCTCGAGAGACGTTCCGGCGCCTTCCTCCTCTTCATCGTCCGCAACATCGATCACGCCGAAACCGACCAAGGAAGAAGTTGACAACGTCAAGGCGATCATGAAAGGCACCAAGAAATTGTCCGAAGACAAAGACAAGCGCGCCCGACAAAAAGAGTTGATCAAGCTGATGTCGGCCAAGAAGGGCGATGATCCTGCCGTCTCCTCGTCGCGAAGCCTTGATCCGGCGGCTTCTTCGTCGCGAAGCCGTGATGCTCCCGCATCGTCGGCATCGATTAAACCGCCTACACCGGAGGAGTTGGCCGAGGTGAAAGCGATCATGAAAGGCAAGGCCGAGCTGTCCACCGAGAAAGACAAACGTGCCCGACAGAAAGAGTTGATGAAGCTGATCATGGCGAAACCGGCAAGCGGCGATCCTTTAAGCGGTGTTTCTTCCTCTGCTCCTGGTACACTCACCGAACCACCAACTGCCGACGAACTGACCGAACTGCAAGACATCCTCGCTGGGAAAGCCGAATTGTCTACCGACAAGACCAAACGCGCGCGACAGAAGGAGCTGATCAAGATGGTCACCGGCGGCGGCAGCAACGGCGGCGGGAAAGAAGACGCGCCGACGAAGAAAGGTGTGAGTTTCGCCGATGAGCCTTTGGGCCCGACCGGGTCTGGCGATCCCGGGAAATCGTTGTCGAGCCGTGCTAGTTCGAGTGGCGTGAAACCGGAGTCGAAGAGTCGTCCTTCATCGTCCTCTGATCCAATGAGCGGTGCCGGCGATCCGCCTATCCCGGGTCTGCCGTCTTCCGGCGGTCTCAATGCCGACGGCGCAAGCGAAGAGGACGAGTAATTATCCCTTTGTATTCGATAGCGGTGCTTGCATGTTGATGATGATCCCTTCTTGCTTCTTCGTTTGCCGCGTGGAAATAGGTTGGATCGGAAGAGGAAGAAAATGAAATATATGAAGATGATCACTGTCGTTGCCGCGGTATCCGTTCGTGAGTAGGACAAGGAAAACTCGATAAGAGGTGGTGCTCACGTCCGGTGATCCGGTTTGACAGTAAACTACCACATCGGCTTCCTCGCACTCCTCGGGTTCCTGCTCTTCATGCTGGAAGAATACACAAGCGTCAACGATCCATCCGCATCTGCTCCGAAAGACATGCCGAGCGTACCTAAACCGATGCCGTCCTCGTCTTCTTCCGCAAAGCCTTCCTCCTCGTCAAGCTCTTCGTCACGACCATCCTCCTCTTCGTCCTCATCGTCCAGACCCTCATCGTCATCCAGCGGCAGCAGCTCTTCCGCTCGCCGCACCGTTACCGATGAAGAAAAGGCTGCGCTGCCGACATCGCTGAAGCGAAAAGATGATTCAGCTCAACCTCTGCCTGTATGTTCTTTGGGCGCAAACGTACCACATCTGACATCTCTCCCTTCTTCGCAGCCCATATCCAGGATGTATATCTCCCAGCCGGACGTGAAGACGCCCAAGATCTGGAAAGGGCCTGATTTCAAGATGAACATACAAGGTAGCACTTCGGCTTTGCTGGGATCTGTTTACGGGCCGTAGAAGTGGAGGTGATATGACGATCGACATTTGTGGCGGAAGCGTTTTGCATCTCCGGTGTAAACATGGTCCGAACACTGAGCTGAGGAGACATATACAGTAGCAAGCTGCATGACAGGCACCATTAAGTCTTGACGAATTATACCAAACGGCAATCCATATATGCTTTGTCGGGCACCTACCAAGGTATCCCGTTAACGCGGTCGATCCTGCACAGGACAGATACTACCTTCGCAATGCTGTCATTCTCTGTATTGGACTGGTACTCTTTAAGATTGTGTCTTTGTGCCTGACGTATCGGGATATGTGGAGCTGGTACGCCTTACAACGTGAAAGGTCTTTCGAAGATTATAGGCGACATTGATCTACTTGATGGACAAGCGGATTCTAGACATCTCGGGTTCTTAGATGGGCCTCGAGTTCTGACACTATATCGCGCGCTTTTGGGCTAAGGAATATCGGCCAGCACACTTATTTCTATCAAGGTGGAATATATGTTGTGAACTCCCGCTTACCGTGCGGAGGTGTATGTTGTATGTGTCATCATTTTCCCCGCGAGCGTTTTTTTGTCAAGGTCACCTCAGGGATATAGCTACTTCACGAAGACTTCGACTGATGCGCGTGACAAGGAGCAAGATTTGACATGTTTCAATCGTCAGTGAAGGGCCAGTAGTTTTCACGAGAATCTCTCTGCAGCATACTTGATTAATGGGAAGGTACGATAGGTTTCATGGCCGAAAAGGACGATTGCCATATCTTTGTAGACTGATAGGCTCCTGTTTCGGTCAAGAGACCACTACGCCCTCCATCAAACCTAAAGATTCAGACAGCAACACAAGACCTGGCGTATGAGATAGTACAAAGGCAAAAGGAAATCCCTTTCATGCCCCTAGCTCTTTTGCAGACTCGTGCAGTAGTTCAGGGGTATGTATCGCAGAAACTGAAAAGGAGACTTCGATTGCCTTTGAAAGGGGGAAAACAATGGCCCAATGAGAACTTGTCTCCCCCTCTGCAACTGAGTGCTATATAGCAACGGTTCGATGGCGGTAGGTGATTTTTCTCTTGGGTATCAACCACATTTCGCCCTGCTTGAAGCAAGGTAGCAGTCCTTCCACCTACCTTTTTCACCATTCAACCTCACCTCCCGCCATCAAGTTCAGCAGTCAAAGTCATGTCGAGCTATACTACCATGTCGGAATCTAACTGTAGCCCCTTGTCGCGCGACGGGCTCCGCCGACGGATTTCAACGGGAGAGGAAAAGCTGCGGATCAAGTCAAAGATAGCGATAGACACGTGAGTCCAATTGGGAAGATCCTCGTCGATGAAGCTCAACAAACTCCCGCCAGTTCCATGAAGGCGATGAACGCGACTGTAAGGGGTATGTGCCGTCACAGAGACTTTTTTGCGACGGAGCTGATGTATCGTATACAGAAACTCGATCCGCCGCGCCTGCCCCGTACAACCGAGACGCCCTCCTCGCCCTCGCCCATTCACCCTTGGCAGTCACTTGTCAACCGTTGACAGAGCGCTTTGCTGCAATGAATGCCATGCTGAGCGCGGAGGCATCGCCAACAGGTGATCAGGTCGGAAACGACATCAAGGGTTTCTCCGGCGGCACTGCATACCCGACTATGGGTCAAGAAGGACACACCCGCAACAAAAGTCTTGGCTCTAGCATGAGCATGACGAACGGGAGTCAGCGGGCTCACCATAAGACAGCGTCATACAGCTCAGCTCCATTCAACCACGAGAGGTATGCGGCTATGTATTCCACGCCATTCACTCCAGACCACAGCCTCATGAAGCCGACAAACATGCACGAGTGGACCCCATCGATGACAAGTCCCCTGGATACTCCTTTCGCTCCGCTCCAGGACGTATCCGCTGTAGCGATCAGCCCCGGCGCGTCATTCACTATCAGAGACAAGGACGGCAGCCTGGGAAAAGACGCTCTGCGACCGACCGCGAAGGTGTTCATTCCAACCGACATTCCAATGCTCAGGAATAATCCTCAACCACGGCGGAACGCGTTGACCTCCAGCATGCATGCACCGCGGTATGATACGCCGACCAGGGAAAAGCACTTCGAGTCTCATCTCGACGTCCGGTCACCTTTTGGGTTTCCGACGCAATCGCTGCCCGTGGCTGGAGCCCTCGCGCAGTTTGAAATCCCGAAGGCCATAACACCATTAGCCGCTCCCTCCGCGTGCCTTCCTGCTCGACCTACGGCATGCGCAGTCGCTCCTAATCTTCCTAGGTGGGCGCATTCGCCTACACATGCCATGATGTCTTCCCTGGAAAGCAAGTATCAGATGGATGCGGGGAAAACAAAAGGCCCAGAGCCAAGTTTGATACGTCGGGCACGGGCTGCGACTGTCGATCAAAATTATTCCCTTGGACTCTCGTCATCTGGCAAACACCACACGCGCAAAGCGTCGTCAGACAGTCCCATTCATTCGGGCGCAGTCCCGATGAGTCTGGCGTCCTCGTACAGCAACTCAGGTAGCAGGACGCCCTGGGCGTTACACAAGACGAACGCAGAGCTTCACATCAAGGGGACCGCCGAAGGTTTTCAGGAATCCCCAGTCCCTAGTAACAGTATCGTGATCGAGAAGTCTACGAGTCCAATTCCTTTCTCAGCCGCGACCTCGTCCAAAACCGTTCGAGTAGGCAGTATTTCCCACGTCAAGGCAGTTACAGCGTTCGACGGCAACTCTTGGAGAAAGCAGTTCCACGGCTCACTTTCCCAGTCCCCAAGAAGGCCAAGCATGACTCCGTCGATCCCAGGTGGATTGTTGGGTGCCGTTCCGATGCACAGCGTGGGCATCAAATGAGGTATGACGGTCGGAGACAAGTAGCAATCTATGTAAGCTTGTAAGCGCCGCTGTATGTATCTCTGTAATATTATGAAGCCAGCGTTACACTATTATGAATGTGAACCTGCCATTAGACAGTCGTTGCCCAATTCTATGGTCTCTGCCAAATCGAACTTGACAACCCCAAAACTTGAGACTTCAGAGAGAAGTTGCATAGTGAGCCCAAGACCCTTCGATGCCTCCATAGAATGACATACGTCCACGCTTTAGTCTGGCCTTCGGCGCTTTGTTTGGAGCGTAGAACTGGTACCTGGCCCTCGGAGCGTAGGATGCGATGTCCGCATGCAATTGGATATCTGCGTAGATGACCTTGTGACGTTCAATTACCGACAACAAGGTGCTGAAGGAGACAACCGACGATAGCGGAAACGTCACTATGGACGTGGTACGTAGGTTCCGGCGTGAAATTCGGTAGCATACTGAGACGAGGACTTGCTGTCCATGTCCTCCGTACCTCCTCGTGTGAAATCCGAGCCATACCAATTTGAGCCGGGTCTTCTTGCCTCACCTGTCTTGTCCAAGAGTCGCAATACGCGTTGTAGCTTATAGACGTATGGTATGGATTACCTATGCGTGAAGTATTATGCTTATCACGATCAGGTAAGATGGTAGAGTAGGATAGGGAGTAAGGGATGAGGCAGATAGTCAAGGACTGTTGCCAGCTATTAGGCTGAGATCAACTGTGATTTCATATTCATGAGCCGTAAAAGGGTACAACTTGGGCTTCCTTATATAGACGAATCGGACGGGTGGCGAATATGATTGCTCCCAAGGGCTCCCTAAGGGGAAAACTGGATCCGCTAGACAGAAGTGACAGAGGTTCTGTTTTCTACAGGAGCTATAGGAGGGATGCGACAGAGATTCTGTCGCAAGTGACAGAGGTTATGTCATAGGTGACAGAGGTTCTGTCGACGCGCGACAGAGGTTCTTTCAAGTGACATAGCTTCCGTTTTCTGTCGCTAAGCTAATACTCACGTGAGATAACTCGTGACACTTCCTCTCAAACATCTCAGAAGCTACTGGAGCATACTGGGAGTAGGAGAACACCAATATGACCATCACAAGAGAGTCGCAACTATGATACAACATCAATTGAATCGGCTACCTGGTTACAAGGTGAGATGATCACAATCTCGACCAGTCCAGCTAATCGAGTGAGACATAAGAGACTTGCTTACTAGAGAAACACAAACCAAAGTCGCATCGGGTGCTACATGAGTGCAATTAGAGAGCTACCTGAAGAAGAAGAAGATTAGCAAATGGTTAAAGGCAAGACCATTACATCTTGAGTCACCGGCGTTTCAACCAGATCGGACACACAGAGCATAGCAGCTTCCTCACCTGCCATCGTCTACTGCTCCGCCTGAAGACAGGGTGAAGCTAGACGTGATATCGCCTTTTCCACTAGTGACGAGCTTCGGAGGGACCAGTTGGCCAGTTAACACGACATTACAGTCCCCCATCGCTCAAGTGTGCGGATAGAGATAAAGCCTTCAATGTAGTGATACAACCCTTCCTACCTTGTCTTGTACGTGTGTTACCTCTTTGCCTGCGCTCTCCATCGGTTATCAAGCTAGTTCTCGATCGGTATTTTTCCATATACCGCATCTACTTATCGAACACGCGCCGATCCTACATCCACTGTCACGTGTCTTTTCGAATGTGAATTGGCCGACGGCTCAACACCTCGTAGCTGTATCATCACTCAAATCCGATAACACCGCGCGAAGTGGATTCTGTCCCTCGAATTCGATGCTATTTCGCAGACTGGATGATATCGCAGAAATTCGATGATCTCTCGGATACCATCATTAAAAGAATCTCGCAGGATAGCCTCTCAGCCTGGACACACAGATATGTGCAGAGCCTCATTGCCTTCGCTTGTAATAGACCATCCCTTTTCATATCACCCTGTGACGTTACTTCAATCCAGAAGCTATCTTGAATGCAACGATCCTTCGCTTCCCTGGTATGTTCGTCGATCCACCTGAGAACACAAGTATCATCAACCGTGTGCGAAGATCCCTTATACAGCGGTCATGCTGTCATAGCTTCCGGCAAGATCGACCACAGACCCGCGACACGCTGCTCAAAACTTTGGACATAGTACAAGACTTGATAGTATGTTACGTACTCGTGCCAACTAAGCTTCGGTCCAGCCGTGGAGTGAGACTGTCCACCTTCTCAAGTACGTATATATAGCATGCACTCTGCCCTTTTGTATAAGCCTTCATGGATTATGACGTACCCTTTGATTTCCCTTCCAATCCAGTACTCCGTTGGTGCTAGACCCTTCAGGATCCTCCTCCCAGTCCTCCACTCTAGATATTCAAGGGCGATTTAATCTAGTATCAGTGCATCGGCTGTACTCGGTTCTTCACCGATGGCAAAGCTGCCTTTCGAGGCAAGATAGGCCCCCCACCCGCCGCAGTGCTTCTCAGGCGTCTTCACGTTAGAGGCACATAGAATCGGATGATTCATTCGGTTTGCAACAGCCTTACATTTCACCTTACTGATCAACCTTCACACTCTGTCGCAACCTCCTCCTTCCCCTTCTCCTTCGATGCGCCTCCATCTATTCAGGCGCACCTGTTGTTGTAACATAGTTGAAAACGCCAAACGTACCAAGAATAGTATCGCCTACGCTCTCAGATGCGATCTGTAGTATTCCGCTACACAGGTACAAGAAAACCCCTCGTGTACGCTCGACATGTCATTTCATGATTTCTTGCTGGACATAAAAAACACAATCTTTCGTGCCGAACACAACTCCTTGGAACTTTGTTTTTGGCGTACACTAGCTCTAGCTGACAGAAACGGGGTACAAAAGGAGCCCTGGAACTTTGTACTTAACAGCGGGAGACCGGGGAATGACTTGTACTTGATAGCGAGTCCGAGAACAAGAGTACTTCCCTTGTAGGTCGGCAGCAAAGAGGCACTGAACAACTAGAAGCTTGCCCGCATCAAGCAATGCCCGATATTGACATCCAGCTTCATCAGGAGCTCCTAATTCATCTGCCGACCTCTTTGGATTCACTTAAGCCTAAGGGGCCGACTCAGCCGTTTCTGCCGTTAATGCCACATTTGTCGCATCCGCCGCCGCAAAGGCGATCCAAGTGAACCGTCCAGGTTCACGGAAAGAAAGCAAGTTCGCGTGAAGTGGTCAAGTTGGGGAGCAGTGTCGCGGGCAAGTGGTCGCTCCTACTTTACAGGATAGCACTGCCGTTGTAGAGGGTAAGGGTACTAGCACAAGCGATGTACGCTTATGACTCAAGACAGAACTCAGATATGTACCGAAGTGGAAGACGTGTAGGGTAGCAAGTCTCGAGAAAGTCTTGCACTCGAGGTAGCTTCAGAATTGAAGGGAAATCAGAGGGCCATTCAATAGACATGAGGCTAATACAAGTGGATGAGAGCCCGCTATATATACCTGTCTGGTCTGGCTGCCTTGAGCGAGTGACAAAGCGGTCAGAGTTTCAGCCTCTGGGACAAAACACTAGGCGGTCAAACAGAGGGGGGGTTCAATGCGACAAAACACTGGGGGTTTTATCCTATGCGGCGAAGTGCAGCGTGATTTGTCGGGAAGAGATTTACGAAAATATGAGAAGTCCCACCGAACGCTGACGTGAGAAAGTCGGTGGCCAGGCAGCGGGTCATGGCAGTGAGATCTACAGTGGAGGCACAAGCAAAGAAGAGATGATGAGGAAGGACGAAGTGGCACCAAGATATTTGGTCAGACTTGAATGAATACTGGTTGCAACTAGGTACAACCTTTATCTACTATCCGGCACACTAACCATAATCGTCACCTTCGTACCTTCATCTCTTTACTTGAAGGGTCTCGAAAATATCGATTTGAGTCAGATGATATTGGACGTGCAGGTGAAGGCTGGCGTCGGTGTCGGTGGCAAAGGAAGGCCGGTGATGCACTGAGGGAGTCGAGGGGAGAGTTGACAATTGTGTAAGGCGATGGTGGATGGAGAAATGCAAGATGAATCCCTTACCTCTCATTTGAATAAGGAAAATCGAGATAGCCCGTATATACAGTTAGATCATGTCATGACAGTTCTGGAACGCAAGTCCAAGATGATGCAACCGTGTCAGAGACTAGCTTCGTTGTATACGATAGAATATGACTGCGACTATCTACCGATGGATCAAGAGTGTCGCGGGCCAAATGATCTGTCCTACTTAGTCGCAAGACAGCAAAGCCGTTGTAAGGGGATTCAGGCACACGTTAGTATTACTTGCCATACGACGCGACTAACATTCCAATACCTGAGTGGAAGACCGAGTAGGTGGCTAATTTCTAGAAAAGTCTTGCACTCAAGGTAGCTCCGTGATTGAAGGTGTATCAAAGGGTGAAATAAGAAGGTCATGTCTAAGTTACAA